>BSBK01001400.1:0-135000 GCA_027943335.1 Chamaecyparis obtusa | reverse complement strand
GTTAACGTAAATGAAGGGATGAAATTAAGTGGCAGATAAGAGTTGGGTAGAAAAGGGATAAGATTAGAAAGAAAAGGATAATGAATTAATTAAATAAATAAAAGTATTCATTTAATCAATACTAGAAAAAGAGGAAAATGAAGAAAAAATAATTAAATAAATAATAATATTTATTTAATTATGGGATAGAAAAGTCTAAAGAATTAAACAAACAAATAAATAAAAATATTTATTTAAATAATAGAAGAGGTAAATGAATTAATTAAATAAAAAAATATTTATTTAATTATAGGAGAGAAAAGGTAACTGAATAAAATAAATATATAAAAATATTTATTTAAATAACAGAGGAAGAGGCTAAGAAATTAATTAATAAATTTAAAATATATATTTAATTAATGAGGAACTTTGATTAAAATAATTAATTAAATAAATTATTTATTTAATTATATGAGGACAGTTTTAGGTGTCTACAATATCAAAGAAAGTTTTGAATCCTTTGGGAGTAAAGATATTCTAAAATATCCAAGGGCACGAACATATCACAAACTTAAGGTACCTTGCAAGTGTTTGTCAACAAAATATTGATTGTGAGGTAGTTGCAACCTTGTAGGTAAATCACCAATTTGAGGCTATTGTGCTAGATCTGAGGAAAGATGTCACCAAGAAGAATGCTTAGCATGGCCAATGTTTCAAAAAGAATGGAAGAAATTATAGGCATGATGAGAATAATAAAGATTCAATTATATATTGTAGAAGAAGACAATAAAATGGGTCTAAATCCTAGACATGAGGATGAGAGTGATGATGATGCATTAGGAACTCAAACAAAAAGGTGAGATGAAGAAACACTAGAAGAAGAAGAATCAAATTAGGTAGAGATGTTATCATCCATTTTCTAGAAATGCTAACATAGAATTAAAATGTCTAATTATACTATTATTTTAAATCATAAAGAATTGATTAACTAGATAAATTATATTCAAAATAGGAGGAAATTGAAGGTCAAAGAAGGGTTAAATTTGCAAAAAACAAATTGGAAGGACATACTAACTAGACAATATAAAGATATCAAGGAGAAATTTACATGACATATATTGATGACCTTAGAACAAATATTCAACAAGAATTAAGTTTTGTAAGGATGACAACATTTGACTCTAAGCATACCAAATTGTGCTTTAAGTTGAAGAAAATCTAAGTAAAATGGTTTAATAGAGATTGAAGAGTAGAGGAGGTAGATTCCAAAGAGGTAGATTAAATCACAATGGAAGGATATCATATGCAGATAGAAACAAGGATGAGAACCCATACCATGATGATGAGAAATCTGATAGCCTTTAAAAGAGGAGAAAAAAATGATTTCTACAACAATAATAGAGTCATGGGGGCTTCATTTAGAGAACCTAAATCATAGCACATTCATTCATGGCATACTAAATAATCCACCTATTTTCAAAAAATATTGCCTTAAGCTCCTTTTTTGTTATCCCCCTCCTATACCCACCCAATATCTCCCACACCTATTTTCCTATATAAACCCCCACCCCCTACCCCAAAAAACTCCCCTCCCCCCTATTTAGGCAATATATTGCCCCCT
Organism: Chamaecyparis obtusa; assembly: GCA_027943335.1. Taxonomy (NCBI): domain Eukaryota; kingdom Viridiplantae; phylum Streptophyta; class Pinopsida; order Cupressales; family Cupressaceae; genus Chamaecyparis; species Chamaecyparis obtusa. The sequence goes on along the minus strand of BSBK01001400.1, from coordinate 133,400 downwards.
TCTTTTTCCCATTTTAAACCCCCCCATATGAACAAATGTGATAGTGTTTTGCCCCTTCAAATGAAGACCTCGTGAATAGAGTAAGAAACAATACTACCACAATGACATGGATATAAAGACATGATAGGGATATCATAAGAAGTAATTCAAAGGAAATTGAATCTTGTGTATGTAAGAAGAATGATACATCAAAAAATTTAATCTCACCAAGGGAGTGCTAGCAAAAGAGGGGAAAATAATGCAAGGGTAACATATGTGAATGAAGTGCCTTTTAGATCATAATATCAATAGGAAAATATAAGAAGGGTGAATCATTGATCATTAATCTAGATCTTTGTTGTGAATTGAGACAATTAAGGAGCCAACACAAAGGAAAAACTTTCTCTAAAAGGTATGTAAAAGATGAGGTAAGTGCTATAAAGTTGTTATCAATAGTGCCAAAACATAAAATTTAGTTATTAAGAAGATGATAAGAAATTTTAATTTGACAAGGATAAAACATCCAAACCCACATAGGATCACATATATTCAAGATGATCATTAGAAACTAGTAAGTAATAAATTCTTGTAAAATTTCATATAGAATCATAATGATGAAGTATTGCGTGATATTATGGCAATAGTTGCATATCATATGTTGTTGTGAAGACCTTGAAAGTATGACATGAAAACAATTCATGATGGAATAAAGAACACCTACATTATGATCTCAAATGGGAAGAATCTATTTGGTCGATGGAAGGACATTTTTGGAAGGATTAAAACATAAAAATATGTGTTTTGTATTTATGATAAGGAAGTATGCCAATAAAAGTGTAGATGATACTACCCCAAAGGAAGGGGAGTCATCATATAAGGAAGTATCTAAACTATTAAGATAAAATACCAAGATATCAAGGAATATCTCAAAATAAATACCTTGATTACAAAGAATTAGTCACTAAATATAGACCTAGTTCCTAAAGCAATACATATCAGATGACACTAGTATATAATGTGGAGCTGAAAAAATAAGCGCAAGAGTTGTTGAGTAACTTGGATTGATTTGGGAAAGTTTAAATTGATGTGTGCTAATAGGAGTATAAGAACCAAAGAAAGATGGAAAATGGAGGATGTGCAAAAACTTAGGAGCCATCAATAACATTACCAATTGTAGAGTCAAAATTACATACAGATTTCAATTTCACCTACAATTATGTATATTCTTTAGTGTTCATTCTTATAGTATTTGAGTACACACTCATTTTAGCCCTTGCATTAGCCTTTTTCCTCTTAGGATGCTTGGGAAACCTTTTTAACAACTAGATTTTTCCATCAACTTTGTGTTAACTACTTTTTTTTTAATATTTTCTTCAATTATATTTTAGTGTATTTATATGGGCACTGACATGCCATGCAAAATTCTACACAACATGCTAGTACCCCATGATATGTTAATTATGTTAAAAGGTTATTTCTAAGTATTTCACCACTTGTCACCTACCCATATTAGTGGAATCCAGTCAAGTTTATTTGAAATGATTTGATAACCTCTTATTTCCATCCTCTTCTCACTTTCAAAACTATTATTTCACACCACACATTCACTCTTGAATCCTTTCATGAACTCTCTTGGTTCTCTTGGGTTGCAATATCATATCCTCTCTCATCATGGTTAATTTTTTGATTGGTTGGAGCTAGGACCACTTACCTTGCTAAGGATTTTTGGATATTGTATCTATTAATTTTCTTGTCTTACTAGACTCTTGCTTTTTGTCCTATGGATTAGGCTGTAGAAGTCATTTTTTGTTTTTTTTGTTAGTAATGGTAGTACTCTATACTAGGGCGGTAACTTTTATGTTCATAGGTGTTGGAAAGTTGACTACACTAGTGTATATGACTAGATATAGTGTTGTCATTATGGCAACAAAGTCATATAGTGTTTTGGAGTCAGTGCACTTGATGAGAAGATCAGAAATTGGCTAAGTGTTGAAGACTGGATAGTGTATAGAGTACCTGAAGCTCAAAGCATCAGCGCATGTGTGTACACTTGAGTTATGGTATGCACCCTAGAAGATGAGTTGGTTAGAGTCTATTCATGCTTAGTTTATGAGCACATGATCAGATATGTAGGTATGACAAAGTTACAGATAGTTGAAGTTACACAGCCAGTGTGTGCCAGAGAAGAACAGAGTAAGTAGCCGACTGTTGGCATTTTGATTTACGGTTATATTATTATGTTGTAAAGGCCATGCACCTATTGTAATTAGGTTTTTGACATATAATTATGTTTGTTTGTAAACACGCTTGAGCCAATTCAATTGGAAGCGGTGTATGTAATCAGTTAAAGGGCCGACCTAGTGATTTATTTTGTATGCACATATAAATATGAGATGTGCCCATTGTAAGTATGATGAGAGTTGATAAAGAGTTGGGGATTATGATCAAAAAGCTTAGTGAAGAAAATTCATCTCTAAAAGAACAGATTGAAGAATTAGATGATAAGATGACTAACAATCAGGAATTCTATGATGAATAGATCAAAGAGAACCTTCAACTGAATGAAGAATTGAGGCAAGAAAACATGGAAATCTTGGAGCTAAGGAACAACAAAGAAAGCTTGGAATCTGAATTGAAAGAGGCAAAGAATCACATTGATAAATTACACACCAGTTCTGATTTGATAGAATCTCAGTTGTATGCAAGAAGAGTTAAAGGAGATACTAGCTGCATTGGATTCAATGAAGCACAAAACCAAATCGACAACATGCGAACAAGAAAGAAAGAACCAGAAGACACCTTTGATGCTAAGGAGACTGGAAGTCAAACTAAAGATCATGTTGAACCATCCAAGAATGAGTGCAAGCCAGTAGATCAAACCCGTTATGCATGTAACAATCATGGACATATAGCAAGGAACTATACAGAGGTAAGACCTTTCAATGGTTACTATTATTCATGGAATAAATTTGGTCATAGAGCTATGAATTGTAAGAAAAGTCAGAAGAACAAGACTCAGCATAATCAGAGAAATCAGAATCAGCCAAATGTAAGAAGTTCTTAGAATGTTACATGTCAGATATGTAACTTTAATGGTCACTCTGCAAGATAATGTAAAATGGTGACCCATGTCAATGCACCAAGGAATATAAGGCCTCTAGTCATTTTTCACTCTTGTAACAAGGTTGGACACATCTCAAAGTTTTGTAGATCAAGGATACAAGGTCAGGAAAGCCCTAAAAAGCTCAAAGAACTAGTATTGGATACCGAAGGAGAAGTCAAGCTTGTGAAAGCTTCAGAGGATGTGAGCTTGATTTGGTTAGAGGTGAAGAAGGATAAGGTTGATGAGAATGTATTGGATGCATCCACAATGGACACACCCTCTACATCAGGATGAATGGCCCTCAGGGTCATAGGGGGAGCTAATTTAGCTCTAGACCCCTACGTGGCCGGTATACTCACCCTCAAAGTATGCACCTTTGGACTTAAGCTTTTGGAGAATAACAAATCCTATGTCCAAGAGCGCACTAGCTAATTGTTTACAGAATGAAAGTTAGAAATTTTCAGTGACAGCCTAGTTTACGCGGCAAGCATTAATGGTAGAATTTCTACTTTAAAGTACACAAAAGTTTGTAGATCTCTCATTGCATTCGAATTCATAGCGATTGGAGAGAAGAAGAGCCCTTGCATTTGATTGTGAAGGATTACAAATTGATTCATTAGTAATTTGCAGTGCATTTGATCAGTTGCAAAAATCCTAGTTCATCGTGTCGATTTAGAAGTCTTTGAAATAATTTGGAAAGTGATATACATGTAGGTAATGGCTACTCCCATTGTATTTGATGTAGTGGAGAAGAAGAGATATGTGTTTATGATGCATCCATTAAAATCCACACTAGACGACCTAGAAGGTGCACTCTCCCGCACTCCCATGGGCATTATGCATGTGGAAGACATTAGGGCATACATACATTGCAAAAAGGAACCAGTAGGTTTGGACAGAATAAGAGCGCACATGGAAACAATGATGAAACCTGACAAAACCTTCATAAATGAGTATGCACAGTGGAATAATCATCCTCTAGTGGAATATGCTACGGTATATGAGTTCTATGAGTCAGAATGGATCAAGATCCTACTCAGCAGGATCCATGATAACCTATTTTAGATAGGTGAAGTTCCAGTAAGGATCACTGGAGACCTTATTCATGAGATGACAGGCCTCTCAAGAATAGGCATCGTTCTTCCAGTGGGTAAGGATGTAAGAAATATTGTTGAACAAACATGCAAATCAAGAAGTGATAGGTGCAAAATGACTCTAGAGCCTATTGAGAAAAATGACATCAAATTGATATCCATGATACTTGGATACATGTTCCAACACACCAGCAGGGTGAACAGTGTGTCTGCGGCCACAATTCTTGCAGCAATAAGACTTGTGAAAGAAAATGGAGAGTTTAATCTGTATGAGATCTTGCACGCACAGTTAATAGACAACATTAAGGCCATCAAGCATGACAATACCAAGATATTTAGGTTTGGGTCCCTAATTATCTATATGTACTTCCATATTATTGGAAAAGTGTATGATTTGTATCAAGACAAATCTATCCCCACAATGCCACAAATATCTCTCAAGGCATGTACTGAGAGTACATTGAAGGACTACATGACACTAGAGTTAAAGACATTTAGAGCCAAGATGCAGATGAGATACAGAATTCCAGAGAAGATAGTTGAAAAATACAAGGATACTATTTGTTTCATGGTTGAGACAGACACCACAACATGCATGGAGGAAGTTGAACCAAGGACAAAGTGGATTCATCCACTTGGATATGAGGTTGAGGAACCAATCTTAGAAGCTTATGCTCAAGTTCTGTTGTCAGCACCTAAGGACCCCAATGAACCTAGATGGGGAGCTTATGAAGAAAAAACAAGAGAAGTAGATGTTGTATTGAACAACGCAACAACAAAAAGAAAAGTTGCCAAGGTTACTTCAGAGATATTGAGAATCCATGGTGTATCACAAGCAGACTTAGACAAAGAAAGGGAAGAGAAGATTGCTTTGGAAATAGAGAGCACAATAGCATCAAAGATAGAATATGAGGATCCAAAGTTGAAGAAGGTGAAAATAGAAAAATCAGATGATAAGAAGGGTAAAACTAATGTTACTCATTTTGTGCCCATAGTAATAGTTTACCTTACTGGTCCTCCATAGTATAAGGCAATGCCCAAGAGGAAGAAAGAGATTAGCACCAATCATCCATCCTCATGAGAAACAAGGAACAGGAAGAACACTCAAGCACCTCCAGAAGTAAGCTTCAAACCTAGTCTTAGTGTGTTAAGTGCAAGAATCATTGATGAAGGTAGGATAGATCAAGTAGGGAAGTTCTATGAAAAGTATAGTGAATTGACAAATCAGAAATCCATGGAATGATTTTCAAACATATGCTAAAGTTCAAAAAGGACAGTCCTAGAACTAAAAAATATGATTCCTGATAATGTGTGGAACATCTTGGAGTTCCTAAAAAGACAATCCATTGAAGAAGATCTGAGAATAAGAGAAAAGATCTTAGATTATTGTTTTCCAGTATGTTCTCTAGAGGAGAAATCTTTGTTACTAGATCTAGTAAAAACACATCTTAGAACCAAGTCAAGGACCTTGCACATAATGGACAAGAACTATGAATTGGTTGCAAAGGAAATAGAGAAAGCTTTTGAGAAGGTCTTCATGAATAGGCACATGTATCTAGCTACTGCGCCCACAACTCAAGTACCCACAAAGAATGCAAAAGTGTTAGAAACCATAAATGTTCCATCTATGGGTCCATAGGATTCAGTGCATGTAGTTAATGCATCCATAGAGGCAGATAAGTCTACGCCCATGTCAGAGACATTCAAGGATGACTCAATTTTTATTGATAATGTAAAGGTCACTATGTTAACCATAGACATGGATTTGGACAAGTTTGAAGAAGAATTTGTAAGCACACAAGAGGTTGAAACTCTTTGTAGTAACACTCCTCCCAATCAACAAGAAGAAGTATCGATTGAGGATATAACAAAAGAAAAAGAAGAAAAGAAAGAACAAGAAAAAGAAAAGGAAGCAGAAAAACAAAAAGGAAAGGAAGAGGTAAAAGAAAGTGAGCAAACAGATGAACCATCAGTGGAAATGCTAATCAAGGTAAAACAAGAAGTAATGGATAGTACACCTGTCACTCCACTACCACCACCAGCATTGTTGTCAAGTTTGACACCTGACACAACTAGTTTGGATTCTTGGGGAGAAGAAGACTTGATCAAGATTAGTGTCTTAGCTATGGAGAAGGCCAAGGAGAAACAAGTAATGTAGAATCCCCTATTTGTTGAGTCAGTGAACATATTGAACAAACTGCTACCTTCAAACAAGAAAGTGTCTAAGGTCAGTACAGTTGATGATGTTAGCAACATCCTCACAGCCTTTAAGACTAGTTTTGCCAGCTTGGAAGAATCTGCATCTCAAGTTGCAGAAGAGAAGTACATAAAGAAAAGGCTAAGTGAATTGGTCAGTAACTTCTCACTTGCCCTTAGTTCACTCAAAGTTGGACAAGTAACTTTGAAAGAGTTTGCAAAAAAAGGAAGAAAAATCATTGCTGACTGCATGAATCAAGATAAGTTGACAGCCGACCACTACAAGAAGATACAAGAAGTAGATGCCTTGATTGAAAAGGTGAGGCATTTAGTAGAAGATTCCTCTACTGATATAAATATGTTCAATAATGTATATCAAGGACAAATTGACAAGATTGAGAAGGCAGAAAAGGAGATGTCAAAGATAAGGGCTAGGCAGACTCAGCTTAGAAATGCTCTTGCGCCCTCACTAGATATACTTAATTAGAATATCAAGGAGATTGATGCCACCATGGTGACATATGATCAAGGTCCTAGCACAGACTTGGAGAAGATGGAGAAGCTACAATATGGTCTATGCGTCCATCTCTAAAATGTTAATTCATTGATCACATTTTGGAAGAAAGAGATCCATAACTTACAGATAGCATATTCGGATGTTCTATCACTGTAAGTATTTTTAGATACAGTTTTGTAGCACCTTTGTCATTAATGTCAAAGGGGGAGTATGTATAGAATATGGAGTTATAGATATATAAGGGAGATAGAAGATTATAAGGGAGATATAAGATATAATATAAGTTTTTTATACAAGAGAACAGTTAGTAATTGTGCCATATTCCTTTGTTGCCATTAATGAAAAAGGGGGAGATTGTTGGCAAGTTGACTACACTAGTGTATATGACTAGATATAGTGTTGTCATTATGAAAAAAAGTCATATAGTGTTTTGGAGTCAGCGCACTTGATGAGAAGATCAGAAATTGGCTAAGGTTGAAGACTGGACAGTGTACAAAGTACCTGAAGCTCAGAGCATCAGCGCACATGTGTACGACTGAGTTATGGTATGCACCCTAGAAGATAAGTTGGTTAGAGTCTATTCATGCTTATTGTATGAGTGCATGATCAGATATGCAAGTATGACAAAGTTACAGACAGTTGAAGTTACACAGTCAGTGTGTGCCAGAGAAGAATAGAGTAAGAAGGTGACTATTGGCATTTTGATTTGTAGTTATATTATTATGTTGTAAAGGCCATGCACCTATTTTAATTAGGTTGTCGACATATAATTATGTTTGTCTGTAAACATGCTTGAGCCAATTCAATTGGAAGTGGTGTATGTAATCAGTTAAAGGGACAACCTAGTTATTTGTTTTTTATGGGCATATAAATATGAGATGTGCCCATTGTAATTATGATGAGAGTTGATAAAGAGTTGAAAGAAACAGAGTAGAAGTATGCGAAGAGTTGATAAGATGTATTAGATCTTTGCAAGAGGTCAAAGCATCAACGCATCAAAGGAACTGATTAGACAAGTAGTGTTGCAGTGACAGTTCATCCAACAGATATAGTGTGTATCTGAGATCACAAGGTTGCAGCCTTCACCACTTGAGCAGTGAGCTCTAGGACAGTGCGTCCACACCCCTAACAAGGTTTATTATAAAATAATCCTAATAGGGTCTGACCCTTCATGAGGTCTACTGTACTAAACATATTGTAAAGAAACTCCTAACAGGGTTAAGGATCTTCTAACAAGGATCATAAAACACTAGTACAGAATATTAGTGGGTGTCAATTCTCACCGGGGTTTTTACCTATTTGGGTTTCCCCATAACCATATTGGTGTTATGTGTTGATTTCATGTTTCATTTTTATGTGGATGTTCATTTCAGTATTTAAGTATTCAAGTTCAGTTTAAGATTAAGTAAAAAGATAAATTACAGTGAACATTGATTCACCCCCCCCCCTCTCAGTGTTCCCATTCCTAACAATAGGTAGTCTAACTACTGTCTATGTTTATCTTCTATAATAACTTTGTCCTAAGCTATTTTTGATGTTTCTTTGTGTTGTTCGTGTGTTGAGTTTGTGCGCCCTTGGACTAATCCACTTAAGGACCTAGTTTGGACCCCAATGATCTAACATTATTTACCTCTTAATAATGTATGTCTTAAATATTTTTCAAATAATGTTAGTAACCTATTCAAAACAAATTATCAAATTGTCTAACTCTATTTTTCTGAATTTTCGTTACCACTTAAGGACCTAGTTTGTACCCCAATGATCCTACATACAACTTCTACCCAGATAAATGAGGTAAGAAGTAGGATTAAAATCACTTTTAAGTGTATTTGCCTCTTATTTCTAGGATGACGATGATGATGAAATAGGAGAAGAATAGTATAAGGCAATGTTTATAGGAAAACAATATCAGACATCTTTGTAGGGCCACGAATAATCAACAAGCATTATTAAAGTCAAGGTAATCCTTAGACCTTTAGCCTGGTTATAATATTAGGTGAAGAATGTGGTAAAGAAGTTGCAAAGTGTCTCCTACAAGGAGATTATAGAGATGGATGATACCTTTGAAGCTTTGAAGAAGAAGGGATAAAATTTAGGGGAGGAATGGGTATCTATATAGATTTTTTGTAGAGAATCTTTAATGTTTTATTTTGTTCTACAAATTTTAAAAGTTTGTGATGACTTTATACCTGAATGTTATCAAATGGATTCTTCGTTGTGAGAAAATGTCCCCAAAGAAGTCATCAAGGCTTCACAACCAAACTATCACATTTTTTGTTATAGTTCATTCTCCATTATTTTTATTGGCTTATAAAATAGTGTTTTGATCACAACCATTGGTCACAATGAGCCTATGTAAGAACTCTATACAATGAACCTATGTAACAATCATCTCTTTGGCTTAATATATCAGAGCTACTTGTCAGTAAATCATATTCCTGTGAAACAAAATTTTCCATCTGCATTCTGTTTAATCTATCCCTTCTGTAATTTTCTTGGTAAAAGCTTGATCGAGTGTGTAATTATAAATTGGGTATTTAATTTGCTTGTTGCTTCTTAAATTATGCATATGTGAGAAAATTTGTTTTGAATTAATTTTAGTTTAGACTTATATAAGATTAGGAGATCTTTACAGAAGATGGGGTATTTTCAAAAGGGTGTGGTCCAACCTCAACCCTGCACTACAGTAAGGCAACCAAAGCCTCATTTGCATACTACCCTGAAATTGCCATGGTAGCCATGGATGCAAAATGTGGAAGCATAGACAAAGTATGTGATATGTTTCATAAAAATCAAAGAGATGTTATCTCATGGAATACAATGCTTATAGGATATACACAAAATGGATTTGTTAAAAAGTTTTAGAAACTTTTAAGAAAATGCAATTGATATTTGTGAAGCCAAATTTGACAACCTTTTCCAGCATGCATCCTGCTTGTGCCAAACTAGGAGCTTTGAAACAGGGTATTAACATTCAACAAATCATAGGGGAAAGGTGTTATTAAAAATGTATCCAAAATGTGGAAGCATATACAAGGCACGTGAAACATTTGACAGAATGGCCTAAAGAGATGTCGTCTCATAGAAGGAACTAATTGGAGGATATGCATACAAACAAGACTTGTTCAATGTGTATGGTTGACATTTGCTATCATCCTAGCTATTTTGAGGGAACACTAAAATTTATCACTAAGATACCAACTAAATTTATCATGAAGATCTAGCTTAGAATGCAGATTGACAAAATAGTAACCAAAAAAAATGAGAGTATAAATTGAATACATTGCAAGAGAAATATTGATCACTACTAGCTCCAGCGGTAGTTCACTACATTCAATGATGTGATGAGGATAACAAATGAAAGATTGAAAAAACATTCAAGAAATATGAATAGGTTCATTCTTTTCAGATTCTATGTTCTTAATCCTAATCAAGAGATGAAAAATTTCTTCACATGTGGAAAAAAAATGATACGAAGATTGATTGTGCTTGATTAAATATCATGAAAAAATTTGGAAATAATGATATGATATGTTCCAATCTCGAGCGTAGGATGTAACTACATTGAATAGGTTTAATCTCCTATTCTTACTCTCAAACAATCCCGCCTAATTGAAAAAGGCAATTACAAGATTAAAATGAATATTTTTCTTGAGTTCCACAAAACTAGCTATAAATTTTAAGTCAATATTGGAAAGCAAGACTAAAAGTTTTTCATACTAGTTTAGGGACTTTGGTGGCTATGAAGTAGTTTCACATCTCCAAAATTACTATTGTTTGAAGAAAATATAGATTATGGTTTCTATAATTTCTAATATAAAATTTAAAATTCTTCAATTTCCATTTAAATTTTAATTTCTTTATTAATATGAACAATCTCTTTACCACAGAAAATGAGAGCTTCAAAATAACAAGCTAACTAAATATTGTACTTAAACAAAGAGAAGTAGAACTACTATTTTGTAGAGATGGAAAGATGAATATCTATTTCGTATAGGTGAAAAGATGAATTATGCCACTTGCATTATGGGTGTGCATTATATTAGAATTTTCATTTAAAGAAGTCATTTAAAAATAAATAAAAAATAAATCAGCATATAGAAATGTTGTTGTTCTTTCCATCAAGGTTCAAATTACATTAGAGATGAGGTCTTTTCAAAATACTTATTTCGAACAAAGGCAATGTTCATTTCTTCCAACTTTTCTTCCGAATTTTTTGTACTCTCAAAACCATTACACCTTATTGCTATAAGCACTAATGTTACATAAATGATGGTTTCTTCCAAGTCAATATCAAAAGGGTCCAACTGCTAAGAGCTCAATGTAAATTAAAGAGTCAAGAGGAGCAATCCATATTTTGATTCAATGATTCCACATGGTATCATTGTGCAAGTGATAAACATTGTTAGTGTGAACAATGTTATAGCATTGTGTCGATCACCAAAATAATGAATCAGTAAGCATTGGATCTCATTTCCTATCTATCAAAGAAGACAGCTAGTGGGTTTGAATGTTAGAGTGATTTCCATTTGGCAACTTTTCAAAACATTATGAAATATCAAAATTTACAACTCTTTTGGTTTGTAACATTTGTTGGAGTCCTATGAATTGAAATAGACTCGTGGGCATAGGTTTTAAGAATGAGAAAAATAAAGAAAAATGAATTTAAGAAGAAATGTGGCGGCATCGCACAAAATTTGGGAAATGAAAGGTTTGTTACATTCTTTCTATTGCACCATTGGTCTGATTTGTTCAAAGTAGAATTGACGTGCCCTATTCTCCTCACAAATTTATGGTAGAATCTAATTTGTCAATCACGGAAAAAATGATCCAATGGCTCACATAAGCTATAATTGAATGAGAAGCTCATTGAAGAGCTTCTCAACAAAGGTGGTAGCTTTTCTCTCCTCTTACGCTACCAAAATATCTAATAGATTTTTTTATTGTGTGTTCATCAAAAGTAGGTCTTCATCAAAACTAATGGGTCTTGGAAGAATCTATGCCATCCATTTGTACCATTTTTCATTATAACCAAATCAACAAATCCTAGTGAAGGTGGGGCTCTCACTCAAAGTTACAATATAAAAGAATGAAATATGCAATCAAATATTGCCAATTGTCCCAAGCCAATAAGAGCTTGGTACTCACATTGCAAAGTTCACACATAAGCATCTAAGAACTAATGAAAAAACTATCAACTCAATAAAGTCCCACAAGGAGTGGCATATATAATCATTTGGCAAGGGACACATGTTAGGATATTACTTAATTAGTGTAAGTTGACCCATAAAGGAAGTTTCAAGGAAGGTTTATTTCCTTTACCTATAAATGATCATTGTGGATAAGGACAAGGACAACACCCATACTTTTTTTTGTTTAAAGAGCAGATAAAACTTTCAACATCTCGTCTTATTCGTGTGTGAGTTTTTAATTTGTTGGCAATGCCACATATCCCCTCGTGCTCTAAAATAATGATTGACCAATAACTTCTCCTAGAAAATAAGATTGTTTGTTACTCTTGGATGCTTATTAGGATCAACTTAAAATAAAATAAAAAATCTATAAACCTGAGAATTTCTCTCTTTGCTTAAGTCATAAGGAATACACCTTATATGAAAGACAATTAGATAATTATTAGTTCCTGCCTATGATAGGTAAACTAATGCAATTGGTTTAGGTACTTTTTTCAATTTGAAAAGTCAACCAACCAATCAACAAATAAATTAAATTTATTTGATAAAAAATATAATAGTTATTTATTAATATTTATTTTTAATAATTTAAAAATATGATGTTTTTGAATTTCTATTGGTTTGAGCAACTTGGAAAATCAAAGTTTCTTGAAACAAATACAAATACAGGTATATATATATATATATATATATATATATATATATATATATATATATATATATATATATATATATATATATATATATATATATATATATATATATATATATATATATATATATATATATATATCATTTTTTTTCATTTTTTCATTTCTTTTTGGTTTGTGTGTTTGCGTGTGTTCATCTATTTATTTAATTTTTCTATGTGTTTCTTCTCTTTTATGTTGTGTTTTTGCTTGATTTATTTTTCATTTTTTTTGTGTCGCCTTTTTTGTTGTCTCATTTTTCTTTTATTCCCTTTTATTTGTGTGTTTCTTATTAGGTTTTTTCCTACCTTAGGGCTTTTAATTTTTTAATTTTTATTTTCTCTCACTTTTGTAGCTTTTTTCTACTCTCTTTCTTCTTCCTTGCATAGTTCTTTGTGTCATTCCTCTCCTTTTATCTCTTGAGATAGGCTTGGTCTACAACTTCTTTTTTACAATTCTTGCACTCTCTCTTCTTGATGATGGATCACAGAGTGTGATCGGAAACATTGATACCAAAAATCACACACAATCAAATCCAAAAATGCACATACAGTTATAATGGATTGTGGAAATCTAATATTATTAACAAATACAAAATTTATAAAATTATAACAACAATAATAATAAAAACAAATTTAAAAGCTTCATTGCGATGGAATTCCCAAATCTTCCAATGAAAGCTCTTGCTTCTTTTTGGAAGCTCCTACGTTCTTTCTGGAAAGGTTCTTAGAATCCACGACCACCATCTTCTACAAGATGCCACCGAAAATCCTTTTCTCGCCATAAAAAAATCTATAAAATCTTTATGCATATCATTCTGCGTTGGGTGGGTATTAATTACAGAGCTACCATTTTGTTTTCTGCATTTATCCCATTGTCTGGTGTTAGCCATTCTGCCAAGGAACAATGGAAGCTTGTAGATATGAGGGACTCACTACAACCTATTTTGAGCATATCGACGGTCATGGGGGCCAATTCTGATCTTGTGGCACTTGTGAGGGTAGATGAACAAGTTGGTTGCATACAATTCTCTTAAACGATTGAAGCGACATAATATTTCATTCTAGCATAGAGTGAGTGAAGTGAACCATCAGTCAGTAAATCATGAAGAAAAATCTTGATACTCGCTTTCCCGCAGTATGCACGTTTAATACTTTCCCTCTTAATACAATCTTCTCATTCATGTTTTTCTTATAGAATCAGGGTTTTTAGTTCTTTCCTACAACAAGATACTATTGCATCTGTTTGATGCATAAAAGAAATAATTTTAACCAATAGAATTTAAGAAAAATATTGGATTTTTAGGTTGATAAATTATTTTTTCCCAGAATTTTGATGCTTCTTATGAGCGCAGCTTTCAGGCCAAAGATATGCATGCATGCACTCTTGGAATTGGGAGAATTTTAAAGAAAATGACATAGATTGCATATGTTAAGCTCATGCAATATAGAGGAAACCAAAAAGGCATATGTGGGAAATGCATAGCATCATCTAGTTTTGAATGCCAATATCACATTTTAGGGTTTATTTTGAACTGTTGAACCCTGCAAATTTTGTGCAAAAAACAAAAATGGAAGGTAGGAATATAGAAGGTACTCGGTCATTGGGCAGAGGAAGAACCCTAACCATATACTGCAATTTGGGTCCATGAGAATGAAAGATGGGTGGATAAATGCAAATCATCAATGCTAGTAGTAGGATGGAGAAAAACCAGATGACCAACATAAACTAAGGGAGACAAAAGGAAGACTGGTAGGGCAATTTAAAATTGAATCAACAACTAAGGAGGAAGGGGAAACCATTTTGAAGAGGACTTGGTGGAATGCCACAAAAATATCCAAATTTTAGACAAAGATGGTATGGGCGACATCGGCAAGAAGAGATCGAATTAATGTGGACACGTGAGAATTGGTGACAAAAAAACCCTGGCAACCCCAGAGGATGAACAAGAAATCTCTAGAACAGTAAAGCAACAATTCCTCAGACAAATAAATTACAACAAGTGCATAAATGATACTAGGTGATTCCTCTTGTGAAAAATCAAATTTAAATTTAAGAGCATTCCTATTTTCTTACCAAAAAATGAATTAGAAAATCAATATAAAGGTACATGCACCCCTATTCCATTAGTCATTATTTACAAATTCTATTGTCTCAACATTTGAAAGCAGCTCAGTCTTCACAGAGCTTAATCCATTTCTTGCAAGTGAAGTCACCTTCTCCATGGAGACCTTTGAGGGATCATCCAGAGCTCTCACAAAATGTACAAGAACCCTTGTTTCATTGGTCTCAGATTTTGCATGCTTGCCACTTAGCCGCTTGCCCATTAGTTTTGTAAACATGTTTGTAGATTGTTTTAAGCCGATGTTGTGATTTGAATGTCTTTAAAAGTATATAAAGCTTTGTACATAAAGTATAACTTAGTAGACACAATAGACACAATTACAATGTACAGCCCTAACCAGAAAATAACTATATCTCCTACCTACAGGCTAGAGTCATCTAAATCCTTCCACTAGGCTACAATTTGGTTCTTAATCACAAATGCCAATTTGAACTCTCTCCAAAGCTTGCACTGAAAAATATTCCTTCATTGGAGACAATCATCTTTCTCAAAAATGGACCACCAATAATTTTCTGGTTTTTCAGCTCCAATGAATCCTCATAAGCCATAGAGATTTGTATCTCTGGCCTAAATTCAATATAGAGAGATGGAAGTTAAAAACTATGTTACATTTAAAGAATACCAGCAATTGAACCAAGGATTGCCTTCATCTTATGTGTGAAAAATGACCATCTAGCTAACTAAGACTTACGTGCAACACCTAAAAAATAAATAAAAGTAAAAAATTATCATTAAAGTCATTGATCAATTGATCAGACAAATAGAAAATAATGCCAATAGGTCCAGAGCATAGCACTGATTAAGTGTTTATGCCTATAAAGTTTAAGAAGGAAATTTATTTTATACCATCTAATTACTTGATTTGACAAATAGAAAGACTAATTCTTAGCACTCAATCAAAGACTAGACTTGACCTAATTTTACATCTCACATTTCAACCATTTCATACACAAATATGATGGCTACGGAAATACAACATTAGGAGCACAATTTTTTATATTGTCTATGAGAAAATATTAACCCCATACAGATCTTGTTCCTACCCAAACTATGTGGTCCAAATTGTTTGGGTTCCATTTCTTAGGGATAAATCATCATGGGAGGAGACTTGTGTTCCCTTTGTTGGGTTATACCCAAGTATCTTTTCATATCAAATATCTGTTGGGTTCCTAAAATTTAATGTACTTTATTTCAGAATTTGGGTACAGGCTATGAAGGAATGGGTCCATAAACAAGCATAAAGAAATCTGGAAAAAAAAAATTGTGATGATGAGGAAGTGGAGAAAACTTAGGATAGTGCAATGGCATAGAAGAATGGTGGAAAGGCAGAGGGTCTTCATGCTTTAAACCACCAAACACACCTTGTGCTCAACTGGCTTCATCCATTGGAAACAAAACAATCTCAAAAGAAAATGTAAAAAACACAAGCAACACTAGCAACAGACATTCAATAGCGAAGAGCTTAACTTGGCCTGCAAGACTTTGTTCTATTTTTCTAACTTCATACTACGCTACTTACTAAAAAGGTCAATTGTTTAGATTTTTTCTCCCACATACCACTGACATGTAGAACACTTGTCTTTAAAATAGTAAAATAATTATAAACCCTACAGAAAAAGACATTTATGTGCAATTGCATATTTTGTTACAATTTGCCACCACATCTTAGATCAAAAGAAATAGACTTCCATACAGAATGTGGGCTCAAACAATTTAGGATCTTAATAAAGTGTTGTTAATTCCGCAGTGAACTGTGTAAGAGAAACCTTATCATCTCAAATTGACAACCAACGTATTCAAAAAAATTGTTGCTTGTTTTAAGAAATTAACATGGACTTGATAAATGACTATTGGTTGCAATATAACCTTGTTCATATGCTATAATTGACATTTTTTTTATCAATAAAAAAATTCAATCTTAATTCCCTACCAAATAAATAAATAAACTGATTTTATTGCACTGTAAATATGGTTTTAATACTAACCTTTAAACATAATTTAGCTGGTTTTAGGGCTAGGCTATATTATTGTTGAACTATACAATGTAGAACTTGATATTTCAACATTTTATGAGGATTTGTTTTGGGTACTTTGGCAAGATTCACTTAATATATTGCCCAACAATAAACTAATGATTTTTAAATCAAAGGCAAAAATATAAAGTTGTGTAATACCCCAAAAATGGGCTATAGGTTCATTAACCTCCTATATCGACACATCGAATGAAATCGACATCGAAGTCCTAACCTAAGGCACATATGAACATCATCGAATCTTAATTGATTATCCTAAATTCTGCATCGAGCAATATTCCTAGCATTATTACTATTTATCCTAATTATCTTTAATTTAATGATTACTTGGCGATAAATCCTATTTATCCTAAAGTTTGATTACTTGAATATTCTGAATATTTAATTAATTAGATTGAATACTGCTACTTAATTATTTAATTGGATTTAATTATATTTATTCCTAAATTGTATTATTTCATTTTGACAATAAATCATATATCCTATGACTAATTGATTAAATCCTTATTTAATTAATTAATGTCAATTGCCAAATTTAATAATATAGTTTTTTGAATAAAAGTTTGATTTAATAATTGATTAACCCATAAATCAATTATTTTATTTTTAAAATCAGTTAGGTTGAGGATAAATCACTTTATTTATTTAAATTAATTCATAATTAATTATGCATATCCAAAAAAATAGTTAAACTTTAAATCAAAAAATCAATTCAAGTTGTTTTAAAAATAAACTTAACTCTCTTTTGAGTTAAAAGCTGATCTCGACTTCTGATTTGAATCAAAAAGTTGTTTTTGCATGATTTTTTGTGAGTTAACTATCTTTAATTCCTTGTTGACTCAAAAATCAACCTGAGTGATTTATGGCTTTTTCCATGTGTCCCCAAAGCCCTAGATTTCTATAAATTAAGGCTTCAGCTCTTCATTTTAGATCCATCCACAAATTGCACACTCACATTGTCGAATTGGAGACTGAAGAATCGATCTTGAGAATTCGAGTTGTGAGATTTTCATTATTTTTGCATAGTATCCATATCATTTAGAATATTATTGTTAGATCATTTTAGCATATCAATTTTCATATTAGCATAGATTCATATCAAGTTGTCATTATCATAATTGCATAGAAAAACCAAAAAAGATAGATTAATTGCATTCATTCCATATCTAGATTTTGCATTCAAATCCTTCGTTTAGGTGTCGTCAAGGTCACTGATCTCGGTATAATCTGAGAATACATACTCATATCTACTAGAAGGCAGTAAATCACCTGGTTAGTTAAGTTTTCATTTATTGCATGATTTTGATTTTAGCTAACCTCTAATATTTTATTGAAGTGTTGTGTCTATAGATCAAGTACAAAATTCACACACATTTCTGGCACCCACCATGGGGCCCTGAAATGGGTTTCCCTTCAAATTTTATCAATTTCTATCATTTTCTTGTCTTTTTCTGTTCCAAGCTATGATTTT
The DNA here is from genome assembly GCA_027943335.1 of Chamaecyparis obtusa. Lineage (NCBI taxonomy): Eukaryota > Viridiplantae > Streptophyta > Pinopsida > Cupressales > Cupressaceae > Chamaecyparis > Chamaecyparis obtusa. The sequence continues at coordinate 115,001 of BSBK01001400.1, read as the reverse complement.
TATTCTCTATCTGTACAATTTTCATACGAGTTTTGTCAGAAACTCATACCAGGAGATACCCACTATCATACGACAGTTGATTTGATCGATGATCGCACAAGCAAAAACCCACTATCGTCTGGAAGCTCGATTGTCGTGTGATTTGATACCCATTGTCGTACGAGCTTATAGATTATCATTTGGGAGGTAACCCACTGTCGTATGAGTTTCAGTGCCAGGGTTCAATTGTCGTTTCACTTTTTCAGGCAGTTTGTCAGATTTGGTTTTCAGATTTTGACTAACAGCTAACCCTAACAATTGAAATTATCTGTTTTAAAATTAATTTTCACTAGTTTTTGATTGGAAAAAGCGCAAGAATTTCTAAAAATAGGTAAGAATCTACTAAGCGTGTTGCGATGAATTTAGGTAATCTTTTTAGCTGATAACATTTCGATTTGGATTAAAAAGAACTCTTGTGTGTCAAGCTTGTGTGACCTTTATTGCTTTCATATCACACATTTCATTTGGGCTCTAAAAAATGAACATAGATTTGCTTTCAGCATCTTTGTTACACATAGTAAATAGGCCCTATGAACACTATTCATGACTCTTGAGAGAGTGAATTTCCAGTGAAATTCTTCTCAATGAAGGAACCCTTGTAGGTAGGGAGGATACTGAGGGCATCTCACATTCTACTAGATCCGTGTGTCTTCAACTTTTGATCGATGCATTCTCTCTCTGGAGAGGTTGATAGATCATAAGGGGTTGACATCATAGATCTTTGTGAGATAATCTTAGTCTTAGCACATCGGATTTATTTGTCTACTTTGTTTTGGTGAAGTGAAGAGGCTAGGGGATTATGCGCTACTTCCTTTTTGGATAGTACCAGAAACCCAGATCCTTGAATCTGATCTAGTCCCCATGCGGTATATCTTGTGAGTCACCTCTAGAGAGGGTTAATCATAGTGGACATTCCCTTAATTGGGTCAACCACATTGACGGAACCTCAAGAGGTAATAGCCATTTTTTCCGTGGTAGTGACAACAGCTATATAAATGTCCTGTTGGAAGAAATCTCCACAGGTGTGGTCTCTTGTTGGGCTGTCAGATCTCCCTAGCAGATCCTAAAGATTAAGTTCTCAGACTGTGTCAAAACTTTGGTGCACCTGGATTGGAGTTTGCCCTCTTGGATCATAAAAGTTGCAGAGTCAAACCATTACTAAAAACCCTAGTGAGGCCAAATTTTCATTTTCTAGGAATATGTGCATTATTGCAAAAAATTTTGGAACATACACAATTAGCACTTCTAAGGATTAGCACAAATAAGTCACTTGATTGTTCATGCGCAAGGTTGCTTTTTCCCTTGTTCATTGTTTTCAGACATGCTTGAGATCACTTGCTTGCTGTTTTGCGTGCTTGCTTATCTATCTAGTTACTAAAAATGAACAAATCTGTTACAATCCTCAAATCTGGACATTGAAATTTGCAAACAATCTGAAATTGAAAACCCCAAAAATTTGTAAAAATTGAAGTGAAATTCCTTTATGGAGTCAAAATTCATTTCATCAAGTCATAAAATCATACGAGTTTTGGTCAAGAGTCATTTCATAACCCCCTGATTGTCGAATGGTAACTGGTATATTGTCATACGAGTGTTTCTGCCAGTCATTTTCAAAAGTCAATTTTCTTGTTGTCAATTTTTGTACGAGCTTGTCAATTGTCATTTCATGCTATACCCACTATTGTACGAGCCTGCACAAAGTCATTTGAGAAGTTTTGAAAAATTGCCAGAAAGTTGTCAGAATTGCTAGATATCTAGCTTTTTCAGCCTATTTCCAGAATCTGTCAAATAAATCACTGTGTCAGGAACAGAGCAACAAACTACTGAGAATCTAATCATTTTCCTAAAAGTGACCTTTTGAATCTGGTCCAGCCTTCTGTTTAATCGATTTGAGTCTTTTTTTTTAATCTTGTGTCGAAACCTTGTCATAACTATCAATCTTCAACCAATCTTCAAAAATGACTAAGTGTTGTGATATCTTGTCCACTATCTTTTGGGCATCTACCCATACATCCAGGGCACAGTATCCCTCATCTAAGTCAAATCTATGCTTCAATCAATCAAACCTTGACAAGGTTGTGTCATTTGATCATCTTGATTCAATTCATTCTTCAGTTGTCTTCATCTTATTCTTTTGCTTCACCCAAGGTTAATGGTGGAAACTAGAGCTTCCTCTCACAAGAAATCCGGAGAAGCACTTAACACCAGAACTTTGTCTACTCACGTAGGTCCAACTCTTGAGCAACTCTACAATTCTAGTCTTTAGGAAGATGGTAGTCTTGGCAATTTTTGATTAAAAACTGGCTACATTCCTCCTTCATCAACTCACGGAGGTAATCAACAAACTCCACATCAATCTATCCCAGGTAGAACTCCTACCATGTCTCAAGCAGGGACAAACTTTGGCTCTCAAAGAGCTCAATCTCAACATGGTGTAGATTAGGAACCCACACCTGAAGAAATTGCTCAATATCAAAATGATGATAACTTCAAACGAATGATGAAGCATTTCTTGAAAGAAGATAGAGAGGCATAATTTTTACAATTGGCTCATCAAGGAGCTAAACTTCCTTCCAACTTTAATGTTGAAGATATCATTACACATGAGGAAGAAACTCCACTCACAGCTATGATGAAACAGATGCATGCCATGCAAGTCAAGCTTAATAACCTTGAGAAAGAAAAGGAACCCAAGGAGTTCTCCATGGAGGCCCTATGTCCTTTTCCATTCGAAAAAGACTTATACATGCCACCATTCCCAAAAAGAGTGGAGATGCCTAAGTATGATAAGTATGATGGACACTCAAATCCCCAAGATCATGTCAGAGAATTCTATACACAATCTATGGAGTTCATGTACGAACCAACCTATCTGATGCATCTCTTCCCTCGATCTCTAGGGGGAGCACCCATTCATTGGTTCTCTAGATTGCCTTCTACTATCAAAAATTTTGAGGAGTTGATCAAATTGTTCTATCAGCAATACAACTACAATATTCAACATCCAGTCACCATGATCGATATTTGCAATCTCAAGCAATATCCAGGAGAACCATTCCTAACATTTCTTAAGAGATGGAGGAAGAAATTCTCTCTATATGCTAGGCCTATTCCAGAAACTGAGAAATTGGAAATCTTCATCAACAATCTTATCCCAGAGATCAACTACCCTTTACAAATGCAAGATCATACATCTTTTGATAAAATGGTAGACAATGTGATCAAAATTGAAAAGGTACTTGTGAAAAAAGGAGAAATCACACTTCAAAAGGACAAGTACAAATCAGGATCTAGTTCTAAAGACAAGAACAAAAACTGGAACAAGAATAAAGGCGTTGTCACAGATGGTGTTGTTGATACTATCCGTGCCCCATCAAAGGCACCAGCTTTCAATCTAACTATTGGTACCCAAGCCATAAAAGCTTCAGAACAAAAGGTGCCTGAATCATCTCAAAAGAAGCTAGAGTATAAAAAGTGGTCCACTGATAATAAACAAACGTTCACTCCTCTTGGAGAATCTTTCGAATCAGCTATGAGAACTCTACTAGCTAATAACATCATCTCTTTGCCTGAGATCTAAAAATCTGATTCTGATCCTAAACCAAAATTGTGGAGGGAGAATGAATTCTGTGATTTCCATCAGGGTAAAGGTCACAAAACTAATAATTGCTTACACTTGAAACATACTACTCAAGATCTGATTGATAAGGGAGATATCACCATTAACAATCATAAGAGCAATAATGATCATACGACATTCACAGAACCATTTCTGAAACATGGTCAAGAAGTTTCATCTTCTCCACCTAATATGGGGGCAAAGGTCAATTATGCTTACCTTGGAAATAATGTTGTTATCAATATGGTTGAACCTTGTCTCTCTGAGCATTGCAATGTCATCACAATTGTGTGAAGAGATAGAGATCATCCTTCAGCTAATGCAGTTACTTGATCACAAGCTCAGGCACATCTGAATGGACAAATCCCAGATTCGTTGAATGTCCCTAAGATGCCCTTTAATCTTTCTTCCACTTCCAAACAGAAGGTTGTTTCTAAATCTTTGAATCCTAAAGATACAAGGCCAACATCTTATAGCATTTTTCAACAACTACAACACACTAATGCAAAAATCTCCATGTTTGATTTTCTTTGAATATCTCCAGCTCATAGAGCCATTCTAGATAAAGCTTTGCTCGGATCCAATGTTCTTGATGACCTTGATTTAGACAGGTTCCAGACTATGGTTGGACATCTTACATCTCCGCAATATATCTCCTTTTCAGAGGAAGATGACAACTCCTTGAGTCACCCACATAACCAGCCCTTGCATATAGAAGTCTTGATCTAGAACCGTAGAGTCAAACGTGTGTTGATAGATGGGGGTGTTAGCCTAAATATTTGTTCTTATAGCTTGGTCACACAATTAGGATTTTCTAAATTGGCTATTGATCCTAGAAAGAAAATAACTATAAAAGCCTATGATGAACAAGAAAGATCTTCTAAAGGCACCATTGTCTTACCTATCAGAGCAGGTCTAGTTATCAAAGATACTATATGTCAAGTTCTTGATCTACCTTTAGCTTACAACATTCTTCTAGGGAGACCATGGATACATGAGATGAAGGCTATTCCTTCTACATTCCACCAATGCTTGAAACTTCCTTATGAAGGAGTAGAGGTCACTATTCCAGCAGACATATCCACTACTTGCAATACCTTGACGGAAAGTGCAGATAAACTTGTGCCTAATAACAGAGAATCTTTGATTGAGCCAACCAAAGAAGCATCCACATCTAAAATGGAAGACCTTGCAAAAGAGGTTAATATCAAAGAAAATGGTATGGGAGAATATACTATCGAGCCAGTCTTATCTTTGACATCTCTCCCTATTTCACCTAAGTCTTATGGAAAATCTTTGAAACAGTCCAAACCAGACTCTAAAGAACCTCTTGAGGCATATAAAAAGAATTTTGTAGAAGAATAGGTCTCCAAGTATGAGTTTGAGGAGGATGAAGTTGTGCTTGCATGGCTGTACAAAGAGGAACCTGAATCTCAAGCTGTTCCAACTCGTGACTCTACAATATCCCAAATCCCTTCTAAGGCCTATGGTCCAGAAGACAAACTGATAGCTAAGATGGGATATTCAGGTAAAGGACCTCTAGGAGTTAGAGGAAAAGGTCTCATAACACCTATTTCACATACTGGTAGGGCAAACAAAGATATTGTTGGCCTAGGCTTTAAAAAGAAACCCTTCCACCTCAAAGGTAATTATTCTCATGTCAGAACAGATCACACCAGGAGAACCTCTTCTTAAGAAGGAAGAAACTGAACCATCAGATAGTGATTCAGACAGCTCTAAACTTATCCCTTATGAGCATTTGCCTAAGGAAATCAAAGACTTCCTTGAAGCTGAAAATGATCCAATCAAAAGAATTAATGTAGTAGAAACACAAGAACCTACTATCAATCAAGAGATAGTTGCCACACAAGAACCAGCTAATCTCAAAGACAATCAAACAAACAAAGAGGAAGGTGGTAGTTATTCTGAGACAGATTCCCATGAGTATGAATTCAAATCAGAATCTGAGGGTAACCCTTCTTGGGGTATTCATCCTGACTTTACTCATGTTCTTAGATTTCCTAGAGGCATAGATGAAGAATCTAAAGACTATGAATGGGGAGCCATTCGAGAAGAAGATGAGCTTATTACAGAGAAACATGTTGATGTTATTCACCAATATGCACCCGAACCCAATGTAAGTCTAGAGCGAAATGATGAACCTGTAGACTAGGATTTGAGAGTGCACCTAAACCTGTTTTGAAGGCCAAAGACAAACAAACGTCATAGCATATAATCAAATCAAATTTAATGGTTAACAAACTAAAATCAAAGCCACCTCAGTTTAAGCTTAAAACGGATGCGCCCATGCACCGTTTGATATGCTTAGATATAGAGGGATGTGGGTGTGCAAACTCAAGCACTTGGAGCATGCAAAATAGGATGATTTGAGGATCAAGAAGACCCAAAATGACACAAAATAGGTATGAGGAACCTATTTTGCCTCAAAGGCCTCAAGAACACACAAATATGCAAAGCTAAATGAAAGAACTAAGATTAAAACAAGAAATGAATCTATGTTAATCCATTTAAGCTAATTTAGATGTGATTTAAGCTTGAAAATGATCTAAAAAGATGAACTTATGCTTATGCTAGAATGAAAATGGCATTATGACTTTGCTATTGAGTTTGAGAGTTGAAAGATGATTTGCCTTAGGAAGTGAGGGTATTTATAGGATTTCTAAAGGCTTGGGGTAGGAGGAATGAATGGCCAGGATTGAAATCCTTAAGAGAGGCCAAGATTCACTCAAAGGGAAGCACATGGATTGTGCTAGTTCTCAGCCAATCAGGAGGTGACACATGTCACAAGGTGAGTGGATGAAGGGAAGGGCAAAAAGGAGTCAACAAAGGGGGCTCCAAGCTCATAACTCTCCAAATAAATGCTTGTAAGAGTAATGAATAGGCTTTAAGAGGCTTTGAAGACTTTGAGGAAGCAATAAATGCTTTGTGGTTGAGATATTTGGAAGGAAAGACTTTGCTTTGGTTTAGGAAAGTCTTAAGCTTGGTTAGGATTGCACAAAGGTTTAAGGGTAGGATTAGGATTAGATTAGAACAAAGAAAGGATTAGGATGGGTGAAGAGGGTGGATTTGAGAAGATTCTAGAAGAGTCTAGATTTCTCCTTAGTTTCATGGAATAAAAGTTATTCATTCCAAAAGCTTAAGTTTCAGGAATATTTATTAAAATATTTTCAATAAATATAAAAATTAAATATTTAACCTTAATTAAATATTTAACCTTGGGATTAGGGCTAGAAAAGATGGGATTAGCCTTTTAATCGAAATTAAGAAGGGATTAGAAGATTTTGGAAGAGGTTAGTGGTCTTAAGGAAATTGGCCAAGTTTGGGATAAAAAATAAATTAAAAATAAATTAATTTATTTTTGAAGGTTTTTGGTCAATTTATTAATTAAATAATTAATAAATTAGGGATAATGTCCAAATGACATTTTTAGGCTAGATTCCTTAATTAAAGATTTTTAATTAAGAGAGAGGGATTTAATGCCATAAAAATAAATTAATTAATAAATGATGATGTCATCAAGGATTTTCAGAAAACAAAAATAACTTATTTTCTGACGGATTTTTCGGTGTCTACATTTTGCCCCTCTTTGATGCGATGCCGCAAGTGGCATGGCGTCAAAGACAAGAAAACAAGATGCCGAGGCTAGAATCAGAAGAAGAGGGTATGACGCCTGGGTGGACTAGAAGAAAGAGGAACATGCCTCGGTGGGACAAAATCATGGAAAATGCACCCAGTGGGACAAGGAGAAAGAGGGATTACGCCCTGGGACAGAGTGTGCCCTGCAGGACGAGGAAGGAAAGGCCTAGGAAGAAAGGGGAGATAGATAACCTCACTTCTAAGAACAAATATGGATGATATGCAAGATGAGATGGAAATGCAAGATGCAAGATGCAGCTATATGCAAAGATGCAAGATTAATCTATATGATAAATGCAAGGGACCAGATAGCTCCAAGTGCAAACGGGAGTGCACAACCTAGATTTAATATAGCAATGCTAGAGACCTGCCAAGGATACTGGGATCACGAGGCCTTGTCACCAGTGTTGCAGAGGACTGACGAGGACTGACGCTAAACAAACACACAGGGTTGCCCCAACATCACACATGAAGCGCAGAGGCAACATGGCGGAACCGATGCTGAAGGAACCACAAACACACAACTGACTCACAGGCAGAAGCGAAAGATCAAAAGACCTTGCCCCAGATTATCCGCACACGCAGCACACCGTGATATAAAGAATCAAGGTGACCCTGGTGGGATAAAGAGAAGCCAAAAAGATTAACAAGATCAAAAGGACAAAACCCAAGATCAAAATGATAACTCCAAAAAGACATCCTTTGCCAAGGAGAGAGACTAGGTTTGATTGATGGTGGGAAGATTGGTCGGACAGGAGGAACGATATATCCTCAAGGACCCATGGGTTGGTGAGAGAATAAGTGTAGTTGTTCGCTGGCAAAAGCTGAAGTTCAAGGAATAATCAGGATGAGCAAGGATAAGTCGACAATTGATGTTGCTGAAGCACAAGACCTGAGTGGGACTACAAATTTTCTGAGGCTGGGGATGGGACAAGATATTTGATCAAATGCTGCTGCAGGACGGACAAAGGTTATGTACAACAAGGAGGAACGATATGCACAAGGGATATGTACAGAAGCTCAGGATTGGGGATAGGAAGATCACACTCAGCAGGACTCTCACTAGGACGGAGACAAGAAGGATAAATACAGGGAGGAATGCGCTGTACAGGAAAGGGAAAGGGATATGATACAAGATATGGTACAAAGCTTTGGAATAGGATATGGATTGCAGATGGGTTGGAGGAAGATGGAAGCTGAATGCTTGGAGGATAGGGGAGATGGAACTGCTGGGAGATTTGTTATGAGATTATGGATGAGGACGGTAGCTGAAAGGACAACTGAATAGATAAAAAGCCCAGTTTACTATGTTGGCGCCTGTTTGCCAGGTTTTCACCAACATACTTGTCCAAGGCGCTTGAATTGCCAAGTTTTCACCGTTTGGACGATTATTTTCTCTTTCTCTTTTCTTTTTTTTTGCTTTTTTGCTTTTTTTTTTTTTTGCTTTTTTTGCTTTTTTGAATGTTTTTGGATTTTCTGATATATTCAGGATCAGGTTCAGGCATAGAACCTCTTCAGATGGATGATGTTGATAGGATCATTCAAGGGCTCACCTTCTGGTGTTGATAGCTGATAGGCGCCGGAGCCGAAGGATGCGGTGACAACATAGGGGCCCAACCAAGTAGGCTCAAACTTGCCTTTCTTTTCTCTATTTGCTAGGACCTTCTGATTTTCTTTAAGGACCATGTCACCGACCTGGAATTGTCTAGGATGGACCTTTTTGTTATAACTCCTTTTGAGTCAATTCTGGTATGCCACCAGGTGATCGTAAGCTTGCTGTCTCTTTTCATCTAGCAGATCTAGCTGTGTGAGCCAGGCCACACGATAGTCTTCATTAGTTGTATAGTTCTTCATGGAGATGCGCAAGGATGGAAGCTCAACCTTGATCGGCAGAACGGCTTCAGCACCATATACAAGGGAGTATGGGGTGGTGCCTGTGGGAGTGTGATAAGAAGTGCGATAGGCCCAAAGGGCGGGATTGATTTGGAGGTGCCAGTCACGACCAGAATCATTGACAACCTTCTTGAGGATTTTCAAGATAGTTTTGTTAGTTGCCTCAGCTTGGCCATTTCCTTGAGGGAAATATGGACTGGAGAAATGGTGATGGATGTGGAGTCTGGCACATAGATCATCCACATGCTGATTTTCAAAAGGTGTGCCATGGTCTGTGAAAATGGTAGATGGTATGCCGAAGCGGCAAATGATATGGTAGAGGATGAACTTGGATATTTGGATGCCAGTAGTTAGGGTGAGCGGAATCGCTTCAACCCATTTGGTAAAGTACTCTGTGGCTGTTATGATATACTTGTGTCCATCCGAAGAGAGGGGGGTGATCAAGCCAACGAGGTCGAGGCCCCAACACGAAAAAGGCCATGATGGTGCAATAGGTTGTAGATCCTGTGCTGGTGCATGTATCAAATTGGCATGCTGTTGACATGGGAGACATTTCTTGACAAATTCACACGCATCATGTTCCATTGTTGGCCAATAATACCCAACTCTAAGCAGCTGCTTTGCTAGAACCATGCCACTCGTGTGGGCACCGCAAATTCCAGCGTGAACTTCTTGTAAGGCCAGGACGGCCTCGTTTGAGTCTAAACATCTAGATAGGACATTGTGATACCCACGACGATATAGGGTGTTGGCTACAAGAGTGTAGCGGGAAGCTCTGTGAATAAGGTTTTGGCGTTGGTTATTGGTGAGATGGGGAGATATGATACCATTTTTTAGATATGCATGGATGTCGTGGTACCATGGGGATTGAGGACCAACCAAGACACACACCATGTCTGCATCTGCGTTCTCATAAGCTGGTGAATGTAGCTGTTCGACTAGAAATTCATACTGTGATGCGTCTCGTGGTATTTCCAATAAGGATCCGATGGTTGCCATTGCATCTGCTGCTTTGTTCTGAAGCCTTGGGATCTGATTGAATTGTAGATGTAGGAAATGCTCTTTCAGTTTATCCACCAGTTGCTTGTAGGGTAGCAATTTGTCATCCTTTGTCTAATATTCATCTAGGACTTGTTTGATAATCAGCTGTGAATCTCCAAATACTTGTAATTCTGTGATGTTCCATTGGATAGCTATTTTGAGACCTAAGATGAGTGCCTCATATTCTGCAATATTGTTGGTACAGGGGAATCCCAACTTGAATGATTTAGGAATATAGTCACCTTGAGGTGTGACGAATAGGATTCCTGCCCCAGAGCTATGGGATGTGTTGGAACCATCAAAGTATAGTTTCCACATGGGCTTCTCTTCAATCATGCATAAGTGTTCATCGGGGAATTCCATGATTAGTGGATAGGCATCCACCAGTGGTGCTTCTGCTAGTTGATCGGCAATGACTTGCCCTTTGATTGCTTTGCGATCTACATACTGAATGTCAAATTCACTGAGTAACATGACCCATTTTGCCATACGGCCCATGAGGGTTGTCCTTGATAATAGATACTTAAGAGGGTCCACCTTTGATATGAGCTTGATTGTGTGACTAAGCATGTAATGTCTAAGTTTTTGAGTGGCAAAGACCACTGCTAGGCATGCTTTCTCCATGGGTGAATAGTTAAGCTCATAGCCCACAAGAGTGCGACTGATGTAGTAGATAGCTCGTTCTCTGTTTTCATCATCATGTTGTGCTAGGAGTGCCCCTAGTGCTGTAGCTGTTGTTGAGATGTAAAGGATGAGTGGGTATCCTGGAACTGGTGGTACTAGGATTGGAGCGTTAGCTAGATACTCTTTGAGCTTATCAAAGCTTCTTTGACATATGGGATCCCACTTGAAGTTGGTGTCTTTGCATAAGAGATGTGAGAAGGGTTGACACTTATCTGCTAGTTGTGAGATGAACCGCCAAACTGATTGAAGCTTGCCCTGTAGGCTTCTGAGCTGTTTGAGATTTCTTGGTGGAGGCATCTCTGTTATTGCTTTTACCTTTTTAGGATCGATCTCTATGCCTCGTCTAGAGACGATGAAGCCTAGAAGCTTGCCAGATGTAACACCAAAGACACATTTCTTAGGATTAAGCTTTAAGCCATAATGATTCAGACGATCAAACACACGTTCTAGGATGTTGAGGTGTTCATCCCTTGTTTTGGATTTTGCAAGGATATCATCCACATAGTCTTCAAGGATCTTGTGGATCATGTCATGGAAGATCGCTGTCATTGCTCGCTGGTATGTTGCTCCTGCATTCTTTAGCCCAAATGGCATCATGTTGTAGCAAAAGGTACCCCATGGGGTTGTGAATGCAGTTTTATGTTGATCTGCTTCCGCTATATGAATTTGGTTGTAGCCTGAAAAGCCATCCATTAATGATAACATTTCGTGACCCGCTGTGAGGTCTACAAGCATGTCTATGTTTGGCAATGGGAAGTCATCCTTAGGACATGCCTTGTTCAAGTCCCTGAAATCAGTACAGATTCTGATGTCGCCAGAAGGCTTTGTGACTGGCACCATGTTAGAGATCCACTCTGAATAATCTATTGCTCTGATGATCTTAGCTTGGAGGAGCTTCTCAAGCTCTGCTTAAACGAGCAATGCTACCTTTGGATGCATTTTCCTTAGCTTCTGCTTAACTGGCTTGACATTTGGATCTACTGATAGGTGATGAACAACAAGGTTTGGATCAAGCCCAGGCATATGGGCGTATGACCATGCAAAGTTGATGATGGATTCCTTGAGCAAGGCACTGAGAGCGATTTCTTCTCCTTCTGTTAGGTTGACTGCAATGTAGGTGATCCTTGGACATTCTTCTGTTCCCAAGTTGATTGGCTTGGTCTCCTCTATGATGATCGGCGACTGCTCTAGTCTATAATCTTGGATAGGGGGAAGAGGCAAGGCTTCATCTTCTAGCGCCTGAATTGCCAGGTTTTCACTAGAAGATACGCCCTTTATTTTTACTATTTTGGAATTAGAATGTGCCCCAAGGGGGTTTTCACATAAAGACTCATGATGTTCTTTTGCTATTTCATTTTTGCGACTAAAGCTTGCCTCTTCCCCAAAATATCCTTCTGGGTGAAGCTGATAGACAGAGGTTGATGTTGGATCCTGGTTGACTGCTGGATCTGATGCCCCCATGAATTCTAGGAGTGCTTGTGCGCTTTGGAACTCGTCGATGTGTGCGATGCTTGGTTGGTCCCAATCTATGAGGTCGGGGTTTGTGAGGGGAAGATCTATGAGGTTAATGGAGAGTTGTTGGAGGACAGAAGTCCCCAGGAGGGTGTCGTCAGCAAAGATATCGTCGTAGGATCGGATGTCTTTCTCTTCGGGGATGTCTTCGATTTCCACAAGGTCATCCTGGCTATTCGAAAAGTTCACGTTGGTCATGTTAGTGTCCACAGTTGTGGTATTGGGCTCTTGTTCAAGCAGGTGAGGGGTATTAAAGCCAAGTCCTTGCTGTTCTGGATTTTGAGATGGTATGATAGGAAACAAATTTCCGTCCTCTTATGGTCCTAGACCACCACCTTGATAGTTATAGTGTTCTGTGACATTTTTGTAGGGGATTGGGTATTTCTCTTTGAAGTACTCAAGAAGTTGTGTGTCACGTGATGGGGGATCTTTGTATAACCATTTGTTAATATCTGGATCCATTTCTTTGCTGTTGATGTTGCCATGAGACTCAAAAGTCATGTTTCCGATTTGCTTGAGCTTATAATGTTCTTCAACAGGCTTGTTTTGACAACTTGGGCGCCCTTGAGTATGTGGATCACGTGGAAGAGCTCCTACAGCAAATGCATCACTGAGGCTGTATTCGCCACAACCCTGGTTGTTGATCTTGATGGATGATAAGGTGGAAGAGAGGATGGTCTCTGGATCACGATGGGATCGGGATGAGCTAGCAATAGAAGTACCAATATCGGTTCCAGGACAATGAGTAGAATGAGGGAAAGATGCTTCCATCGCAAGGCAGTATGCGAAGGGGTTAGGGTCAGCGTGGATGGTAACCTCAGTGCCTTGATGTGGAAACTTGATGCACTGATGGTAAGTAGATGGTACGGCCTTAATGGAATGGATCCATGGACGACCGAGGAGGATATTGAATGGTAGGTCAAGATCAACAACGTGGCAGAGAGTATCTTGCATTGTTGGGCCTAGCTGGATAGGCAAAGTCATAGTACATTCAGAGGTACGCTCCAAGTTATCATATGCTTTGATAGTGATTTGCTCATGTTGTATGTCGGCCTCCGTGAACCCGATCTTCTTGATGAATTTTAATGTGCACAAGTTGAGGGCTGAGCCATTATCCACCAGAACTCGTTTGATGGCAAAATCTCTGACCATGACAGCAATGCGGAGAGGGAGAGTATGGTCAGGAGCGACATCTGGTATATCAGATTCTTTGAAGGACAAGGCACATGCTGCTGATAGGTGTCCCACAAGAGTTTCAAACTGAGTTGTGTTAATGTCCGTGGGGACATGGCCTTCTTTTAGAGCTTTGTCCAGGATCTCCTGATGAATGGGTGATGTGCGGAGCAAATCCAAGATAGATATTTGGGCTGGCATGTTCCCAAGATGCTCTATGATATTGTATTGTGCTCTTGGTGCATTATGCTATGTTGTGCGTGCATTTGATGCTGGCCTGGTGTTAGACTTTGCTGTGGATGCAGTAGATGTTGGCCTTGGAGGAGCAGCTGATCTCGGAGGAGCACCGGCAACAGTTATCCTACCACTGCGGGTAGTTGCAGCGCATTATCGATCCAGCCCTCTGACGTGGATGGTATTGATGGTGGGCTCATCTTGGATGGGCTCAACTTGAGTTATGCATCCGACATACTTGTCATAGGTGATGTAGGCCGCTGTGTGATCTTCTTGCTTGCCTTTGCCACGATTTTGGGTCTGATTGGCGTTGGCTTGATTCTTTCCGGTATCGTGTTGAGGGAACACATTTTGATATATTTGCAAACCGGCATTGGGTGAAGCTTGAGTTGGTGCATCGACCTGGATTTCCTTGTGATCGATGAGATCCTGGATGTAGTGCTTAAGCTGCATGCACTTCAATGTTGTGTGCCCCTTCACACGATGGTAATCACAGTATTCATTTTCTTTATACCAATCAGACTTTGGTGCGTTGTCATCCTTCTGTGGGATGGGCGGATATGTGATCATATTTGCCTTGGCTAGCCGATAAAAGATCTGATCCAGGGGCTCACCCAAAGGTGTGAAAGTCCTCTTTGGATTGTTCTGATTGTTGGGTTTGTTCTGCCTTGGGGCAATGTTAACTGCGTTAACAGGATTGCCTTGACGTGCTGGCTGTTGCTGTTGGTATTGCTACTGATACTGTTGCACAGGTGGTTGATGAGCTTGAGGAGGCTGCTGATAAATAGGTGCTTGATATGCGGGAGCTGGTGGTTGCTGATAGATGGGCGCTTGTGGCGGTTGGTATGTTTGAGCTGGTGTAGGACTAGCCACAACGAATTGTACATTCTTAGTGTCAGTGGCTCCATCTGTAACAACATTCTTGTTACGATTCCAGTAACGGGATTTATCATTGTTGGGTTTGTTCTTGGAATCATCCTTGAAGTGACGAATAGTGCCTTCGTCTAGGAGAGCTTTCTCGATGCCTATGCCTTTGCTCTTGATGTCTTGGTATCTCTGGAGACAGTTCATTCTCATGTGATGGGATAGCTTTGGATGCAGGTTATCAATGAAGATCTTTGTTAGATGCTTCTCTGGCGGCTGATATGATAACCTGGTTGTAAGATTCTGCCATCTTTGTAAGTATTCTGCAAGGCTTTCTCCGTCTTTTTGCTTTGAGTTGCATAGGTCTAGCAAGGACAACTCATTCTCCACATTATGGGCATAGTATGTGATGAACTTCTCAGAGAGTTCAGCAAAAGTTTTTATTGTCCCATGTGGTATTTTGTAAAACCACTCAACAGCAGTTCCTCCCAAGCTTTTGGGAAACAGGCGCAGGAGATAGTTATCACTGTAAGCCACTTCTTGGCACGCCATGTAGAACTCTTTGATATGATTTACTGGATCTCCTTTCCCCCGATACTTGTCGAACTTGGGCATCTCAAAATGCTTGGGGAAAGGGATAGTTGCTATGGACCGATCGAAGGGATATGAGCACACCTCTTCGAACTTGTATGTTTTATTCTCTGTTCCACTTTGTAGCTCCTTTAGAGCGTTTTTCATTGCTTCCCACTCAGCATTGAGTGGCGAGGGAACTGGGACTTCTGCTTGTGTTGGAAGTTGTGGAACTGGATATGGCGCTTGCTGTGGATAAATGGGTTGGAACTGATTTTGGGGCAATGGTTGCTGGGGATATTGCTGGTGTGGCATAGGGGGATATTATGGTAAATGATATGGAACCTCTTGATATTGTTGGGCTGCTTGCTTTTGTTGAACTGGCGGTTGTTGTGGGACTGCTTGCTGATATTGGACATTTGGAACTTGCTGTTGTAACTGATGGGTGGAAACTTGTTGTTGCTGGGGGATGATAGGGATTTGTTGCTGAGGCTGATAGCAAGGGACTTGCTGTTGTTGAGGAATGATGGGTGTTTGCTGAAAGGGGACATGTGGTTGCTGTGGGGGAGGCTGTTGGAACGATGCTGCTTGCGGGTATGATGGTGGTAGTTGCTGAGGTTGGCTTTGGGTTTGGCTGATATAAGCTGGGTGCATGCCTGCGTTACTTAGAGGTGGAACAGATGTGGGGAAGCTAGAAGAAAAGGGTGATGGGGTAAGATAGCTGGGAAAAGTTGGCTGTTGAGGTGGTGGAGCTTGCTGGAAGGTATTTGGGATTTGGGATGAATATCTTGAAGCCGGCGGTGTTTGGGGTAGTTGCTGCTGTGCTGCTTGGGTGAAGGCGGTTTGTTGACTTGCAACCATAGATGTAGGGGATTGAGATGGGATCCCCCATGCCTTCATTTCTTCTTGCGTAAGGCCCTATTGAGAGCTTGTGTTAGGGTGCACTGCAGCGGATGATGGAATGGTAGGGGCAACGGGAGCTTGGGACATGAATGATGGTTGAGAGAAAGGAGCTTGTTGAGGTTGCGGTTGAGCGGATGCTTGTGAAGAGGAAAATGAAGGAAACACCCAAGAGAAAGATGAGGTTGGAATGGGGAGCGATTGCGCTAACCCCAAAGAAGAAGGTACGGGTGCTTGGGGGGTGAAGGGTGATGGTGCTCTTTTGATGGTGAAAGGCGTTGCTTGACTTGCAGATGGTGGCGGTGTAAAAGCTTGTGTGAGAGGTGGAAGCTGACTTTGGGTTAAGTGTTGGATTTGGGCTTGGGCAGCCATAGCAGATGATGAAGCAAAAGGGGTATGAGATGGAGCGGATGGCACTGTAGCTTGTGTTACGGGACTGGTGAGGCTTCCTTGCAAGAAAAGGGGAATGGTGGAAAGCTCTTGGGATGTTTGCATGATAGGATCGGGGAATGATTGGACAAACGGAGAATATGCTTGTGCTGGAACTTGGATTGTTTTGATGGGGATCCGTGGATAGAGAGATGGTGGGATGGAGGTACTTTCTGGTAGGTAGTGAACAAACGTGCTTTGCTGATGTTGTGGTACAAGGGCATTGGTTGCTGATGGGCTTTCTGGAGGATTTGCAAATGCTTGGTTTGCCAATGGGGATGAAGGGATGTTTGGATCTTCATATGGGTTATTGGCTTGGATCTGGGGATTGTAGGTCATCATGGCGTTGGTGAAAATTTTGGGATCGGATGAGGTTGTTGGTGGATAAGGATTCATGCTTCTTCTCTTCCGAGATCTGGTCTCAACAGGCATGGAGATGCAAGTGCTAAATGGATGCAAGATGTTTGGCTAAAAGATGTTGATGGATGCAAAGCTGATAAACTTCTAAAGATGATGACTTCTAAGATGCAAATGCAAAGATGGAGCAAGATGGCGATGACGGAAGCTGGATGAAATTGATATGGATCAAGATGGTGGAGGAAAGATAGGTTGCTGGTGGAAAGCTGGTGAAAGATTACTGAGTGGTCAACAAATGAGCTGTTGTTTTTCCCAAATGGAGGATCAGAGATATGATGGGGTCAACCTAAGATAGACTGATGATCTTCGGTCAACAAGTTTCTTATCAATACACTCCAATCTCTTGCTCGAGATGATGGCTATGCAAGGACAAGGTTTGATTTCTTTATGAAAACACGTTGTGCCAAAAAAGAGGATGATGGTCTCTGATCTTGGATATAGGATAGGAACAACTCAAAAGGTAGAACACTAAGTGTTGGTGGAACTCTAGATTTGGAGCAAAAGATGATGGATCTGCTGGAAAGATATGGAAAGCTGATGGGGGGATGCTGGTGGAAAAGGTATTGAAGGGTGAAGGGACAAATGCTCTATCTAAAGGGACAATGCAAATGACAAGGATTGATTCTAGAATGCTGGTATGAAGATAAATGCACTTGCAACTTTATGATGTTTTGAAATGCCACTAAGGTTTTGATGCTGATGCAAAGGGTGAAACTAGGATGAAACTAAGATGCAAGGCTGTTTGAGACAAGATTTCAAGATCTGAAGATGGAACAAGACATGAATAAGGATTGGCTAATCTTCTGGCTCAAGGTTGACAAAGTGATGGTTAACTTGGAAACGGAAGGTGAACTGTTTGATGCAGGCGTTATGGGCAATGTTCTCAAGTCTGGTTTGGGACTTCTCCTCTGCTTGGGTTGCTTGGATAATGGATTGATAGGTCTTGGTGTTCTTCTTGATAACTTTTCGCTCTTGATAGGCTTGGGATTTGGGCAACTTCGCTTTAGGATGTTTGTTCTTACTGGGCATCACTTGGAAAAGAGGTTTCTGATTTTGAGGCAAAGGTTTCCAATGGCAAAAGTTAAAGTCAAAGCAATCCCCGCAAGGGGCAAAGCAACCCTGCGGGATACAAACAAAGACAACGGACTCTGACAAAGCTTTGAAAGTGTATGTTTCAACAAGTGTTTTCACGGAGTCTTTGACTGTCAAGCACTTCAAACAGATCTACCTAAGGAAGGTGAGTATCAAAATCGCTTGCCCACAGCTTGGTATCCCCCAGAAGGGAATACAAATGGTGAGTAATCTTGAGGCGACCCGGTAAACCCCTTGGAATCGGTCCTTACACAAGGATTTTGATACTTTCGGATGTAGATAGGGTAGCCTCTAGTTTATCAGGTTTTTAATAGTTCTGTGGTGTCTCCATACCCGGTTATGCTGATCATCCGTGACTCACTTAAGAGCCTTGCCAATTATGCTGGGGGAGAGGAATGTTTACCATCCCCAGTCACGTGTTTGGCACGAACGCCCGGCGATTAGGAGATGTAAGTGATTCTTTTGGTATTCACTTATTTGTATACCGGCCGGGGGGGATACCGGTTTGAGGTCGTTCTCCGAGGAGGAAGCGCTTCTCCTTGGACAGGGCTCGCTAAAAGTAGAACAAGTGAACTTGTCCAAGTTCAAATGTTCCACGTTGCTTACTCTAACAAGGATTATGCAAGAATTGAAAACTCCTACATGCACATCAAGCAGATTTTGTTCATTTTCCCAATTTGATTAAGTGATGTTTGAACTTTGAAATGAAGACACTCGTGATTAGATTTTGATTTGTTCTTTTCCTCAAAAATGTAAATGCTTCGAATGTTTGCAAGTTCTTTCTTTTTGTGCATTCAAGATTTGATTAGCGAGTTGTCTTAAGAACTTTGAAAAAGCTTTGTTTTGTCCCTTAGATCACTCAAGATTGAATTTGTTTGCTTGTTTTGGAAACTGAAACAGATGAGGGAATAGAGTTGTTTGTTCCTTTTAGTGCATTCAAGATTGAGTTTGATTTTCAAATTGACAATGACACTTAGGACCTAAGTTCATTTCCTTAATGTCATTCAAGATTGAGTTTGACCTTTGCTGTAATAAAAGAAATTAAAAAAAAAAACCAGTCCTAAGCAACTCAAGACAAAAACCAAAAGCGACACTGTCCAGCTTATAGGCGACGCTGGAAAGTGCAGAGGCGACATTTAATTCCTACAGGCGACATTCTGTACCTCAAAAGGCGACAGATAAAACTACCAGAGGTGTGATTTCTTTTGTTACAGGTGTGATTTAATTACAAGAAGGCGACAGAAGAGAATTCTGGAACGTAACAGAAGTTGCCGACAACAGGAAATTCTCAGTTATGCAGGCGTGAAAACAGAGTTCACAGGCGTCATTTCTTTCCTCAAAGGCGTGATTTAATTGCATGAAGGCGTGACTGAATTGTTTGTAGGCGACATTTCTTTTGTTGAAGGCGACATTTCTTTGTTTGAAGGCGACATTTAATTGCTGTAGGCGTCATTTATTTTCATGAAGGCGACATTTCTTTATTTCCTGCAAAAAAAAAGCATATAAATTATAGTTTCATCAAAATGATTGTGGTTTGAGTCCCACCGGGCGTGCCAGAATGTAGACTAGGATTTGAGAGTGCACCTAAACCTGTTTTGAAGGCCAAAGACAAACAAACGTCATAGCATATAATCAAATCAAATTTAATGGTTAACAAACTAAAATCAAAGCCACCTCAGTTTAAGCTTAAAACGGATGCGCCCATGCACCGTTTGATATGCTTAGATATAGAGGGATGTGGGTGTGCAAACTCAAGCACTTGGAGCATGCAAAACAGGATGATTTGAGGATCAAGAAGACCCAAAATGACACAAAATAGGTATGAGGAACCTATTTTGCCTCAAAGGCCTCAAGAACACACAAATATGCAAAGCTAAATGAAAGAACTAAGATTAAAACAAGAAATGAATCTATGTTAATCCATTTAAGCTAATTTAGATGTGATTTAAGCTTGAAAATGATCTAAAAAGATGAACTTATGCTTATGCTAGAATGAAAATGGCATTATGACTTTGCTATTGAGTTTGAGAGTTGAAAGATGATTTGCCTTAGGAAGTGAGGGTATTTATAGGATTTCTAAAGGCTTGGGGTAGGAGGAATGAATGGCCAGGATTGAAATCCTTAAGAGAGGCCAAGATTCACTCAAAGGGAAGCACATGGATTGTGCTAGTTCTCAGCCAATCAGGAGGTGACACATGTCACAAGGTGAGTGGATGAAGGGAAGGGCAAAAAGGAGTCAACAAAGGGGGCTCCAAGCTCATAACTCTCCAAATAAATGCTTGTAAGAGTAATGAATGGGCTTTAAGAGGCTTTGAAGACTTTGGGGAAGCAATAAATGCTTTGTGGTTGAGATATTTGGAAGGAAAGATTTTGCTTTGGTTTAGGAAAGTCTTAAGCTTGGTTAGGATTGCACAAAGGTTTAAGGGTAGGATTAGGATTAGATTAGAACAAAGAAAGGATTAGGATGGGTGAAGAGGGTGGATTTGAGAAGATTCTAGAAGAGTCTAGATTTCTCCTTAGTTTCATGGAATAAAAGTTATTCATTCCAAAAGCTTAAGTTTTAGGAATATTTATTAAAATATTTTCAATAAATATAAAAATTAAATATTTAACCTTAATTAAATATTTAACCTTGGGATTAGGGCTAGAAAAGATGGGATTAGCCTTTTAATCGAAATTAAGAAGGGATTAGAAGATTTTGGAAGAGGTTAGTGGTCTTAAGGAAATTGGCCAAGTTTGGGATAAAAAATAAATTAAAAATAAATTAATTTATTTTTGAAGGTTTTTGGTCAATTTATTAATTAAATAATTAATAAATTAGGGATAATGTCCAAATGACATTTTTAGGCTAGATTCCTTAATTAAAGATTTTTAATTAAGAGAGAGGGATTTAATGCCATAAAAATAAATTAATTAATTAAATAAATAATTAATTAATAAATGATGATGTCATCAAGGATTTTCAGAAAACAAAAATAACTTATTTTCTGACGGATTTTTCGGTGTCTACAGAACCTATCAAGTCTAATCCACCTATGGCTGAATTGGACTCCCACAATGACATTGAGCCTATTCATGAATTGAATGTCTTAAGTTGTAATATCAGCTTTGAACTCGAGCATCAAGTTAGGACCAATGATGACAGATCCATATCCGTAAACACTATCTCCCAATCTTTCCCCACTTTGACTATCCAATAGCCAGACCTTATTGATCAAACCTCCACAAATTTGACCCATGGTATTTATACCTTCCTGAATGACTATGCCCTTGCTTGCTACCTCAATGCGGTTGAGCCTAAGAGGACTTCCATCAGTGAACCAAGCGTTAGCATGATGAAGTCAGACATCAAGTATCTTAGTCAGAAAAATAAGAATAAGAATAAAAAGAAAAGGAGTTTTGAGGGTGAAAACCACTTTGTGGCAGTCTCAGAACCTACAAAACTAAAAATAAAAGACATATTCAAAGGTGAAAACCTCTTTGAGGTGCCTAAGGATGAGATATTTGATGTCCTTTCGAGTCATTTATAGGACAGATCTCCAGTTCTAATTGAGCCCACTCAATCTATCAATTTGGGAACAACAGAAGAACCATAGTTGATTCATGTAGCACAATCTTTATCAGAAGAAGAGAAGCAAAAATTTACTACATTCCTAATAGAAAAGAAGATCAACTTTGCATGGAAATATTCAGATATGATGAGGTTGGATCCTAATCTTATAATGCATCACTTATCTATAGCTCCAAATGTCAAACTTGTCAAGCAAAAATTGAGAAAGATGCATCCTCATGTTGCACTCTTGGTAAAAGCTGAATTAGAGAAGCTCCTGAAAGCTGGATTCATCCGATTTATTGACTATGTAGAGTGGATCTCTAATATTGTACCTATTTCAAAACTAGATAAATCAATCAGAGTGTGCACAGACTTTAGAGATGTCAATAGAGCATGCCCTAAGGATGATTTTCCACTACCTAACACTGATATGATAGTGGACATGACTGTAGGCTTTGAGATGTATTCTCTAATGGATGGTTTTTCTGGATATAACCAAATAAAAATTGCTCCAGAGGATTAAGAGAAAACTGCTTTTACATGTGCATGGGGCACCTTCTGTTGGAATGTCATGCCATTTGGGCTTAAAAATGCTGGTGCTACATATCAAAGAGCCATGACATCTATTTTTCACGACATGATGCATAGGACTATGGAGGATTATGTTGATGATACTTTAGCAAAATCTATGATTAGAGCTGAACATCTAGATGACTTGAGCTTGATACTAGATAGAATGGAAAAATTTAGTCTCAGACTAAATCCTAAGAAGTGTGCTTTTGGTGTCACTTCTGGAAAGCTCTTAGGATACATAGTTTCAAAGAAGGGTATTGAAGTTGATCCAGCTAAAGTAAAGGCTATCATGGAAATGCAACCTCCAAACAAGATCAGTCAAATGAGGACATTGCAAAGAAGAGTTCAATCTATCAGAAGATTCATATCACAGCTGGCAGATATATCACAGCCTTCTACAAAAACATTACATAAAGGTGTGACCTTTGCATGGAATGAAGAATGTGAGAAGAACTTTGACCATATCAAACAATATTTATCAAATCCTCCTATTGTGATGCCTCCTATTTATGGGAAGCCATTGATCTTATATGTCTCCTCTACAGATACATCACTGGGGGCATTGCTTACACAACATGATGAGAACAAAAGGGAAAGAGCTATATACTATATCAGTAGAACATTGGTTGCATATGAAAATAATTATTCCATGATTGAGAAAGCTTGTCTAGCTGTGATCTTTGCATCATAGAAACTAAGACATTACATGTTAGCTTATACCACACATTTGGTAGCAAAGATTGATCCACTCAAGTACCTTCTAAG
The DNA here is from genome assembly GCA_027943335.1 of Chamaecyparis obtusa. NCBI lineage: Eukaryota > Viridiplantae > Streptophyta > Pinopsida > Cupressales > Cupressaceae > Chamaecyparis > Chamaecyparis obtusa. The sequence continues at coordinate 91,986 of BSBK01001400.1, read as the reverse complement.
CAAAGCTTCCCTCACAACTAGATTAGCTAAATGGGTCATGCTCTTAAGTGAATTTGACATTGAATATGTGGAAAGAAAAGCTATCAAAAGATAGGTTATTGCTGATCAATTAGCAGATGCACCTATGATTGATGATACACCAATGCAAATGGAATTTCCAAATTCCTCTATCATGACTCTTTCTTCTAGAGAATGGTAGTTATTCTTTGATGGCTCCTACACATAGAATGGGTCAGGCGCGGGCATATTGTTCATAACTCCTCAAGGATACTCAATCCCAAAAGCATTCAGATTAAAGTTCCCTTGCACAAATAATATTGCAAAATATGAAGCCCTTTTGAATGGCATGAAAATAGCAATTGAGTGGAGAGTGATAGAGCTACACATTCATGGAGACTCTCAACTTGTTATCCATCAAGTCAATGATGTGTACCAAACTAAAGATGAAAAGATCATTCCTTACAAGAGAATGGTAGATGATCTTAAGAAGTATTTCATATCTGTCACATTTGAGCAAATTCCTAGAACAGAGAATAAGGCTGATGATGTAATGGCAATGCTATCTACTTTATTACAGCAGCCTGAACATGAGCTACGCTACGAGTTCCTAGTGGAAGCACTATCTTATCCTGCATATGATTCCCCTAAAACCCACATGATCTACACCGTTGTTGGTCATGATTCATCTAGATACAAAAACCTATTTTCCTATCTCCAAGACCAAATCATTCCCGATACCTTCAACCGCCATGAAAAGAGATACCTTATCTGTAATGCCTCCCGATATGTCATCATTGGTCACAATCTATACAAATGAGGTCTGGATGGTACACTACTTAGATGTTTAGAATGGGAAGAGTCTCAACGTGCATTAGAGGAAGTCCATGATGGTATTTGTGGGTCACACTCAAATGGTTTAACACTAGCTTGAAAACTTATTAGGGTCAGGTACTATTGGCCTGAAATGGAGAAAGAGTCTATCAAGTTTGCTAAGAACTATCAAAAGTGCCAAGTGCATGGCAACTTAATTCATGCTCTAGGGAGAGATCTAATTCCCTTTACTACACAATGGCCTTTTCACCAATGGGCATTTGATCTTATAAGAGCTATACATCCTCATTCTTCTAATGGACATACCCATATAATCACAACTATAGATTATTTTACAAAATGGGTAGAAGTAGTCCCTTTGACACAAGCCACTGGAAAGAAAATATATATGTTCATATTGAACTATATCATATGTAGATATGGGATATCTCATTCAATAATCACAGATAATGGTGGACAATTCAAGAACAAAGATCTAGATGATTTATGTGCTAAATTCAAGATTACACAACATTGGTCATCTATCTACTATCCTCAAGGGAATGGCCAAGCTGAGGCTTCTAATAAGAATTTATTGAAAATCTTGCACCATACAGTTAATAAAATAGGAAGAGACTGGCATCTCATGATCAATCCAGATCTCTGGGCCTACAGAACAAGTATCAGAACACCTACTGGGGCTACACCTTTCACTTTAGTTTATGGGTCTAAAGCGATACTGCCTATTGAGGTTGAAATCCCATCACTAAGAATCAGAATGCATGGGCTAGTAACTGATGATGACTACAGAGTGTCTAGGTTGCAAGAACTTGAACTACTAGATGAGCGCAGACAAGCAGCGTATGATCATCTCAGAGTATATCATAAGAGAATGTCTAGAGGCTACAACAAGAAAGTCAGACGCAAAGAATTTCAAGTTGGTGATCTAGTCTTGAGAGAGAATCCTAAAAATCAATCACATTGAGAACGCAAGGGGAAGTTTGAACCCAACTGGATGGGTCCCTTTGTTATCACTGCTACTTTTGACTCTGGTGCCTATCAACTCTTAATGACTGAAGGAGAACAGCTCCAAGAACCAATCAATGTTCTCCATCTGAAGAAATTCTATGCCTAAGGCATTCAGTCTATGGTAAAATATCTTGAAAAAATCATAAAAATCATAAAAGATCCTAAAAAAATAAACATCTTGGTGAAAACCTAGCAATAGGCACCTTGATGATTCACAAAAAAAAGTGAAAAATATCAAAAGTACAAAAAAATTAAAAAATGAAAAAAAGAAAAAAATGCGAAAAATGAAAAAGTGCCTTGGTGAAACCCTGGAAACAGGCGCCTTGGTAGCAAAAATAGAATCTCTGCCAAGATGGTGAAAACCTGGCAAACGGGCACCACTTGTTTCAAAATGCTCCATCTATCAGTGCAATCTTGGTATTTCTCAGCTTTCAGTCTTGCTTTAGTTTGTACATATCTGCCAGTTTATTTTCAATAAGTCAGTTTGTACACCAATCAGCTCAAGCGCCTGTATCCTATCAATGTTTCAAACTTGGGAGCAATCAATGTCATATCCTTTGTTCTCCAATGTATCTTAGACGTATCATATCCAAGCAGAGTCCTTTAAAGCTTCATTCGAGTTAGTCAGGTCCATCTTGTCTCCAGAAAGGATTTTTCATCTACAACAACGCAATCAACATCAAACACAAACTGAAAACAATCTATGCTTTTTACATGCTTTTATCTCCTTGTATGCTTACTAATTCACATTGAGATTTTTGCATATTGTGTCACTTCGAGCTCTTGGATGATGTCCTTTACAGGATTTAGAGAGTGATGACTGGGGGCATAATCTTTTCTTTTATCTTCTACTTTTATGTGAAAATCTAACAACTTTGGAAATTCTGGATTGAAATGGTGTCCGACTATAAGAGCCTCTATCTCAAATTGGATGGCCATGCGTACCTCGACCATTGATACCCAAAAAATTCAAGGAAGTTCGATCTAACTATTGTCTTTTTTGAGTGAGTTCTTTCTCCTATTGTGAAATACGATCTTACCTAAGGATGTGAACGATAAAGGGTCACTACAAGTAATTCACATTGGATTTAGAATGATCTCTTAAATTTTTGATGTGTTTGTACGCAAGGCGTATTCAGGTCATCACGATGTCTATGTTCTGATGCTTATACAAATTGCTATATCAAAATGGACATGATATTCAGGTCATCCTGGCGTTTGTGCCTTGGTTCTTATATCTAATCCGACATTTTGAACATAAAATCAAGATTCATATGTCCATGGTTGCCTAACCAGTGGTCGTTGTATTGATTCTTGAGCATAAAAATCAATATTCATATGTCTATGGTTTCATAACTAGTGGGCATTGTATTGATTTATCAGGTTACCTAAAAATTCAATAATGACAACAACCAACACATGATCAGTGACTAGGTCCTAGGTCTTAGGTTGCATTTCATTTTGCACTTTGCATGATGTCACAATGGCTAAATAAACTTCAATGCTTAAATGATTCTTCAAATCACATCTTCAAATCTAACAAGAGCTGAATCTCACATGAAGGTTCCTCCAACAACACAGTAAGTAGAATCCTTTTTCGGGATTAAAATCAAAATCTGAGATCATTTATATTATTCACTACTTGAATAATCAACCTTCAATCATCAAAGAAATCTAGAATTCAACTTAACTGATTATCTTACATCAAACTATCAAAATTTCAACTTGGTCAACCATGGTCAACTCATGGTCAAACCTAGTCAAACTTGGTCTTCTAGACCTCTAAAATGATGCAGAACGTGCTCTCAAACGTGTTTAACCACTTCTCAAATCAATTAACATGCTTCTAAACTATCAACGCCGACTTTTCTTGTCAGATTTCAATTTTAATCCCAAAGGGGGCATGGTATTACACATCATTCAAAGTCTATAATCTAAATTTGAAATCATATCTTTCTTTAGTAATCAAGACAACAACCATGTCTAGTTTTTGATTCATCGCAAGACCTCATCTCTTGGGGCAAAGCAATCATCGCTTGGGGCATATCTGATTCATCGAGATCCATATCAATCTAGTATTCACTTAATCTTGTAAACTGTATCAATTTTTCGTAACCATCGGTTCATTAGTGTTATTCCCTTAGTTCTTCATAACTGAAGGGTTCAGATGTGATACCAATGTGATTCTTATCAACAATCGGGTCTGGAATCGGTCACTCACTTCTTCACAATCATAAGGTTCAGAATCAAGCATTTTGACACTTCTTCACAATCATCGGTTCATTGCTATTATAGTTAACATTATCTTTGGTCATTCGGGACCTAATATCTTCAAATCTTTCAATCAGTCTCTGTCTCATATCATAGTTTCTGTCTCATATCAATTTCAATTTCAAACATCAGTTTCAATATCATACACAAACTGTCTTTGAACCACTGCGCTTCGCACAACAATTCAAAGAGGGGCAAAATGTAATACCCCAAAAATGGGCTATAGGTTCATTAACCTCCTATATCGACACATCGAACGAAATTGACATCGAAGTCCTAACCTAAGGCACATTTGAACATCATCGAATCTTAATTGATTATCCTAAATTCTGCATCGGGGAATATTCCTATTTATCCTAATTATCTTTAATTTAATGATTACTTGGCGATAAATCCTATTTATCCTAAAGTTTGATTAATTGAATATTCTAAATATTTAATTAATTAGATTGAATACTACCACTTAATTATTTAATTGGATTTAATTATATTTATTCCTAAATTGTATTATTTCATTTTGACAATAAATAAAATATCCTATGACTAATTGATTAAATCCTTATTTAATTAATTAATGTCAATTGTCAAATTTAATAATATAGTTTTTTGAATAAAAGTTTGATTTAATAATTGATTAACCCATAAATCAATTGTTTTATTTTTAAAATCAGTTAAGTTGAGGATAAATCACTTTATTTATTTAAATTAATTCATAATTAATTATGCATATCCAAAAAAATAGTTAAACTTTAAATCAGAAAATCAATTCAAGTTGTTTTAAAAATAAACTCAACTCTCTTTTGAGTTAAAAGCTGATCTCAACTTCTAATTTGAATCAAAAAGTTGTTTTTGCATGATTTTTTGTGACTTAACTATCTTTAATTCCTTGTTGACTCAAAAATCAACCTGAGTGATTTATGGCTTTTTCCATGCATCCCAAAAGCCCTGGATTTCTATAAATTAAGGCTTCAGCTCTTCATTTTAGATCCATCCATGAATTGCACACCCATGTTGTCAAATTAGAGACTAAGGAATCGATCTTGAGAATTCGAGTTGTTGTGAGATTTTCATTGTTTTTGCATAGTATCTATATCATTTAGAATATTATTGTTAGATCATTTTAGCATATCAATTTTCATATTAGCATAGATTCATATCAAGTTGGCATTATCATAATTGCACAGAAAAACCAAAAAAAGATAGATTAATTGCATTCATTCCATATCTAGATTTTGCATTCAAATCCTTCATTTAGGTGTCATCAAGGTCACTGATCTCAGTATAATTTGAGAATACATACTCACATCTACTAGAAGGCAGTAAATCACCTGGTTAGTTAAGTTTTCATTTATTGCACGATTTTGATTTTAGCTAACCTCTAATGTTTTACTAAAGTGTTGTGTCTACATATAAGGTACAAAATTCACACACACAAGTTGCAGTGGATTTATTATTATAGTTAGCTCTGAAGATCTCTAAATTTTATTTTGTAATTAAAAAATGCAAAGGTGTAAGACTGTACATTTAGTTGAAATAAATTTAAGACTTTTACGATTTACCCCTCTTTCTCACTCCTCTAAATTCTTTACTTTTCCATTTCATCTTAACTCTATATGCATTACGCTATGGGTTTTCCTATTTACTTTCAAAGATCATTTAGAAGTTTAGATATGCCTAGCGACTCTTAATATTTTACAAAAAATGTGAATCATGGCTCCTAGAAAGTGTGGTTGGTATATAATAATATAATTCTCAAGGGGAATGAAAGACCTATCTCTAAATATGAAAGGAAGTCAAGGAGACCTCCTCTTGAATCATTGTCTCACTTAATATTTTAAGACTCAAAATCTAATTCTTGAAGTATTAATGTATTAATGCACTAGCTTGAGATTGGAAGCCTTTTGATTTGTATGTAAAAAACCTTTCGAACAAGGTTGCATAGAAACTAAGTTCCTGCCAAAATTTTGGTAGGATTGTTTAAAATTTAGAAAAGAATTTAGAAGTTATATATATGCAAAGAGTTGAAAAAATTAAAAATATGTAATGTTTATTAATGTTAAATATATAGAAATATGTTAAAGTAGGTAATGGTAAAAGAAAATCTAAAAGTTTAAGTTTAAACAAGTGCCACGTAGTGGCCAAGTACTTGACTTTAATTTTGTGATTAATTATAATTATAATTTACCTTTAAATTTTATTTTTTAAATAAAATCATAATCATAATTTATTTTTATATATTGAAAAATTAATAATGTAATATAAATGTGTACAAAATTAAGATTTTATAATAGTTATATTTATATAATAAAATTATTAATAAGTATAATATTATATATTAAATAATTTATAATAGAATTAACATTCTAGTGTGATTTAGTTTTAAAAATTTTATTATATACTTTAAATTAATTAAATAAATCATAGTTTATTTCAAAGTTTTATTTCAAGTCATAATTATAAAAATTAAAAATATGATTAATAAATATAAATTTCTAAAATTTTATAATCTATAATAAAAATATGTAAAATAATTTATATTAAAATAAATATTTATTAATAATAATTATATTTTAAAATATTTTTTAATGCACTTCAAATGATTTAGCCAATCAAATTTTTAATAAATAATATTTATATATGATAAAATTAAAAATTTAACATTTTAACTATACAAAGTATAAAATATATAATACAATAATAAATATAGTAGTTTTTTATTGGTCTGAGAGAAAAAGTGTAGGTATGTGAGGGTGATGATATTAATTATTTTATTTTATTTAAAAAATAAAAGTTCTTATTTTATTATTTAATATTTAATATTTTTATATTTTTATTTTTAATATTATATTAATCTTTTATATTATAAAATATTTATATTTTATAAAAAAAAATATCTAATGTAATATATCATAATTAATTTAATACAATATAAAAATAATAGTTTCAGTAAAAAAATATATGTAATGTAATATATAGTATTGTAATATATATTATAAATCTTTTAACATAAAAATTGTAAATTATATAAAATAAAAAATATAGTATAAATATGTCTAATATAGTATATAAAACAATGAAATCTGAAATACAAGTGATAAAATATAAAAATATAAAATATAATGTTGGTAAAATTAAACCTTCAACATAGATAAATATAAAATATAATATTGGTAAAATTAAACCTTCAACATAGATAAATGTGATTTTTGATAGAATAAACTTATTATATTATATGCTTATCTTAAATAAATTTATTGAAAATTTTCAACATAAGTTTATAAAGTTTTCCACCTTATTCAATAAATATTTTGTCTTCAAAAGATTGGATAAATATTTTGTCTTCCTTGTTTGCTAAATCAAAAAAATTATTCACATGTACTTTCCCTCTATTTCCAAAAATAGCTTTACAAATTAATTAGTGCAAACCACAAATCAAACGTATAACAAAATATTCAATTGATTTTGAACTTCAACAATTATAATAAAATTTTATTAAAAAAATTAAGAATTTTATTTTGGTGAGGACAAAATAGTTAGAGAGGTCATAATTAGGGGATCTTGTTTTATTACATTATCATCCTTCATTTAATAACTATTGCACTACACATTAATTGATAATTATATAATTATTAAAATAATTTTATATTATTAATTTTAGATTTATTTTCTATGTATATATATATATTTTTTCTTTTATCAAAATTCTTAAACATATATATATGATTCTAAACAATATTATATAAATATTAATTAATATTTTGAAACTAAAAATTATCATATTTAAATATAACATATAAAAATAAAAAAATAAAACAATTTAATTTATATGATATTGATCCATTTAATAGTCAAGATGGAATGTCAAATTTTAAAATAAAATGTAGTCCTAAATGTTCTATTTTATTAAATTGTTTCATCTTTTATGTACTCTTATGATCTAATAATAAACAATTAATAAATGATATAAAAATATATTAGTTTATATAATATTTATAGACAAGATGTATTTCTTATTCTTTATTTTTAATAAGTTATAGTCTATAAATGTTCAAATGAAGTGTTCATTAAATTGTATCTCATTTTATATATCTTTTTTATTATTGTACAACAAAGCTATATTATATAAATTTTTAAAAAGTAAAAAATAAAATATTTATTTACTATGTTTAATTTAAATTATAATATTGTGTAAGGGGAAATATTCAAATATATCACACATTTGTTTACCTAAATATTTATTAATGCATAATTAACACATAATAAATTTTCAAATATTTAAAAAATATATATAAATGAGAATAAATATATATTATATTATATCATATATTTACAATATTTTTATTTACATTAGAAAAAGTGAGTTATATACTAAAATGAACTCATGTAATATAACAAACGTGGTAAATTTTAATTGGTTCACTCGTCTAATAAGACTTAAAATGAGATGATCAAAAATTAATTTCTAAATATTATAAAGTTAAATAATTTGCATCTATATTTTACAAATGAAAAAACTTATAATGAAATATAAAATAAAATTTATTTTTATTGGTGTAGAACAGTTCATTTAGTTAAGATCAAAAAGTGATAGAATAGTACATGTGGATGTCTACAGCCTACATCATGAACTAACAAGTGCCATGTAGTGTCCAAGTACTTGCCTTTAATTTTGTAATTAATTATAATAATAATTTATCATTAAAAAAATTTAAAAATAAAATAATAATCATAATTTATTTTTATATGTTGAATACTGAAATATATATGATGTACAATATTAAGATTTTATAATAGTTATATTTATATAATAATATTATTAATAAGTGTAATATGTAATATATTAAATAATTTATAATAAAATTAGCATTTTAGGTGTTATTTAGTTTTAAAAAATTTATTATATACTTGTTAGAGGAATTTTATTTTATTTTATCTATCAACAATTCAAATAAACTGAATACATTTATTTCAATACTACATATATTTAAAAATTTCCAAAATCTATCCAAACTCTTAACCAAATTAATCATCTTATTTAAAAAAAACCAAAAATCTATTTATATCTTTATATATTATAAAAATAAAGAACTAAAATAGAAAATAATTAAAATTCGAAAACATATTAAACAAGAGCTCTGTTCGAGTAGGAGTCCTTGCCTATTGTGGCTAGTAGAAGGAAATAAACGATGAGAATGAATTATCTGCAGAGACTAAATACCAAAATTGGGTAGGAAACAGTTTGACAGATCTGTCTTACAGAATATTGCAGGAAGTAGCAGTATTTTTTTTTATGAATATTGAGTTGAGAAAATGATAGGAAATAGTAGCGATAATTATGTATCAACGACAGCCATTTATATTTGATTGAAATGAAGAGAAAGCACTGAACATTGAGAAGCGTTGTATACTAACACATGATTAAGAGCAAAGTGTTGTATGGCTGTAAATATAGTAGATGTCAAATGTGTTCGGCGTTCATTGTAGAGCTGTAATTTGGTCACATTTGCAAGTTTAACCTCTACAAGCTTAGTTGGATTGCTATAGGACTAGTTCTATCAAATGATAATAACTATATAGGACTGCTTCTATCAAATGATAATAACTATAAGATTACTATGTGTTTAATTTAATAAATCTATATTATTTAAGAAAAGATTTAAGAAGTAGAAAGTTTAAAGATAACAGGGCACTATATATTTAATGTATAACTTAGTTGGATGGCTTAAGGACTAGTAGTATCTATTACGTTTAGAGTCAAATGGTAATGCCTACAAGCAGTGCTTAGAAAATATGCCAGAGATATGTAGTTCAAAGATAAAAGAGCAGTACATATTTAATATGTAAGTTTAGTTGAAATGGATTTCTGTATCTATCGTGCAGGTTCAAAGTGAAATGGTTCACAATCAAAATCAGAATATATTACATATTTATTCTAAACTCACCATCCTCATATCTGTGTATTGTTTTCATATCTGTGTATTGTTTTCATGTACAGGCGTAAAGTTTGACAGCCATCTCTACCTGTGAAATGTAAAATTTTCAGGATGGATACTGTTTTAAAATAGCTCCATTTTAAATACCAGTGTACAAATTCTTAGGCTTCTCTTAATTTAGAAATTATTTGAATAAGGTAAATGTTCAGAGGATATACAAAACATTAATTGTTTCAATTTAGAATTTAAAATCTATTCAAATAAAGATATGAAATTTCTGCAATCTATCTTTTATTAAACTTTCAGATTATATTCCATGTTTGATCATCACAAAGGATAAAGAAAAATGATCATCTCAAAGGAAAAAAAACATACATTAATGAAAGAAAAACAATTACAAAATCAAAATCAAGCTAATCTACCCAATATAAGTTATGACTAAAACCTTATATACAAGCAGTGCCTCAGAGTGTCAAATTTTTCATAATTTCATGTCAGGCATTTTGTGTGTGATTTCTCTGCTTACCTATCAGAAATCCTTATTCCAGACTCGAAATGGGAAAACAGTCGGAACTCCACATTCTTATCTAGGGCCCATAAAAACTCCATTTAAAAATCTTAATCCAATATCAACAAAGCATGGAAGATGAGTGGAATCGAAGGAGGAAAAATAAAATACTGTAGGACCCCTCCATTTCCCTCATCTTGGTAAGAACACTCTGGTAAGTAATAATTTTACTTTTTGCAAAATTCTCCTTAGATTGCATATGGAATTCTTAGATATCTTGACTATAGTTCGTCAGCTTAATTAAAATAGATTTCATTTTTAAACAAATTCATGGAATATGTTAATTTAAGATATATTGTTTTGAAGTAATATTACTTTTGGAAAATTATCATGGTGATAGAACATGAAGATGCATATATGTGCTTACATGATAGGATGATTCAATAGAGAGAGAATGTTTAACAGATTTCATTATGTAGGAATTGCATAGTGGTATAGTAGAATTTATGATGTTAGGGTCAATGTTTAACATAGTCCAAGGCTGTCTTGATTTAGGTTGGATTAGTGTATACTAGGATCAAGCATATTAGTTGAGTTCCTTGTGATGAATTGAGAATGTTAGGGTCAATGTTTAACATAGTCCAAGGCTGTCTTGATTTAGGTTGGATTAGTGTATACTAGGATCAAGCATATTAGTTGAGTTCCTTGTGATGAATTGAGATAATGATATTTTAATAGGATACATTCTTGCATGTTGGTATGGAAGTCTTAAGTGTGTGGATATCAAATTATATTGGGTTATGTTTTACCTACTTATGGTTAGGTTATAAATGAAATGATATAGGGAACTGAAATCCTAAATCATATATTGATATATGTGACTGATTGAATTAATGAATTATGCTTTGCATTATGGTTAGAGAATATATGAGTATAGGTTATGTGGATCTGAGTCATGTAACAAGATAGGAGAGGTGTTCAATTTGCTAGATACATGTTGATTTCTCTATTTCATAAATGGAAAATGTAGATTTAAACATGTGAAGGTTATTATGAGATGTCGTAATATGTTGATCTATTTTCTCTAATTATAGAGATTGATTTATATGATGTTTTAATTGGATTATATGCACAACCTATCTTGGACTACTAATACTTTTACAAGTGTGTAGGTGGATAACCATGGACATTGCGGGGAACCATTGCTAAGGAATTATTGTGAGAACCCCTGTGGGATCAAGGTCAACCCTAAGAAGGGAATGACCTTGAATGTAAAAGTGTTTTATTTGTAAATTATGTTTTGTAAATCATGTGAGATGTTATTTGTTATTTCCTTGTTGGCATGCCAAGTGTTGTGTTGCGATGTACTCCTTATGTGGTGTCACTTGACACTAGTGATGTGACATGGCATGTCAATGTGGGGTGGGTTGAGTTAGTGTAATCTTGAGTGACCTATAAGTATCCCTACGTGTGCTTTCTTGGTTAGGGAGCCTTGATGGTAGTCTCATCACTCATTTTCGTGAGTCTTCTTGGAGTGGGCTTTTGGAGAGTTAAAATTGACCCTAGGGAGTAGTTTAGGCTGGTTTTGACTTGCCCCAAGGGTGTACTATGGGGTTGGGGGTATTTCTAGGACACATTGAGTGTTTTAGACTTAATTTTCATCCTTCAAAAAATGCTTGGGAAGAGTGTGACGAATTTTGGGGAAAGATGTAAGTAACTTTTTTCTCTTCTCAAAAAGTCTTGGGAAGGTCAGCCAATAGGATAGGCCTCTTCTCCTAGGAATTTTGGGGGTTTGTGTTAGATTCCAATTTAGAGGAGAGTATGGGAAACATTTGGGCTATTCACCCACTCTCTATCTTTAGAGACAGAGTTTGGAGACTAAGGAGGAGGGATGGATAGAGAGAGGAAAGAGGAACTACATTTTGTCCAGGCTTGGAGGAGAGGTTGGTGCTTCATCCATTTTCATTTTTATGTATGTTTTTGTGTATGCTCATGGGCTGCAAGTTTTCCTTTCTCCATGAAGTGTTCAATGTTATTGTGAAGGTGGTTGTAGTGTTGTGAGAAATCTGTTTGTAGTTTTGGTGTTGATTCTTTCTTGCTTTCTTCTTGAGTTTGAAGGGTTGTAAAAAAAGGTGTCCCTCACCCTCCTGATGGATCCATGAGTGATCAACTGTGATAAGTCATAATGGGAGTAAGATGTGGTTGTGTAGTCCTATGTGGTGAAATATGTGTTTTGAATGTATGTGCCCTATGTCTTATGTATTTTTTTCCTACCTTAGCATGGTTCCCCAAGCTCGGGGGTTGGCTAGGGCATACTGAGGGCCTCATGATGCCATATGGTAGGGTGGAGAGCACCCATGGTTATGCTATTTTTTTATATATGCAGGTTTTGGGTGTGTTGGTATCTTTGAGGCAAGTTTAAGTTGAGGGTATCTCATGTTTTGCAGCCCTTGGATAAATGTGTTTTGTGTGGAAGGAAAGGCATGCTTCCTAGTTTTGTATCATAGGAAATATTGCAATAATGTATTCTTGTTGTCCTTAAAAACAAAAAAATGACATTGTTGAAATTCTATTGAAGTATTTCATTTGATTTCATTTGTAACCTATTGTATGAGTAATGTATTTAGAGGAAATCTATCTTTACTTATGTTGAAGCTTCAAAATAAAAAAAATAAGTAACCATGTGTACTATTGTTGTTAAATATTGCATGATGAAGGAAACTTAGTAAGATTTAATTTAAGCTAATTATTTAGCATTTTAGTAAGCTGGAAATTTAAAAAAAAAGTTATTGTAGTTGGGTTCTTTCCTAAGAAATTTGTGGGCATGACAAATACACAGTCACAGGCTTTTTCAGAGATATTGTAATAAATTAAAATACACAAAACTAATTCTATTTCAAGCAAAATACAGTAACAATAAGTTCTAAAACTTGATAATAATAATGGCATCCATAAGAAACATACATACAAGATAATGTAAGTTATGAACCATAGCAACGTAGAAAGTTTTGTATATTATTAAATTGTATCTTGTAAAGTGTATGTATTGTTATTTCTTGTATAATTTTTGGAAAACAACAAAATTATAAAATAGTTGTTGACAAGTACAAAAGCGTGAATACGTTTATATGATATATCTGAGTTTTCATGTAGTTTTTTATTTTTCTGAACTGCTATTTACACATGTGTGGAAAACTACTATTTGCAAAATTCTTGATTCTCATGGGGTTCTGCTTCCATAGATTTGCAAGGACAACAAAATTGAGACAAGTCAGAACGTTGGATTGTATTATGTTAATAGAAATCAGGCTTATAAATAAAATTATGCAATAGTAATTTTAAATTAAAATGCAAACCACAAAGATCAAATCTCAGGAGACATTTTAATTGTTCAAATTGCTATTATATTATATTGAGCTCTAAATGTAGTGTTTCTAAATATACAAGAGAAACTATGGTTACTGATGTTTTTAAGTATCTGATTCTACCTAAAGGGGCATTAATTCGAGAATCAATGTCAGTTAAGCTTTTACTTTTGAAGTAGCTAGGAACTCAAAATTTTAACAGATATTTGAAGTAAATGTTTTGTTTCTACGAACTTGAATAGAAAATGTGGTTGGCTATTAACAACCCAAAGTATGAGCAGCAAGCTATATTTATGAGTGGACACAACATATCATTTCTGCAAGTCTCGGTGATAGCCCAAAACAAGGCATTTAAACGGTTTAGAAGACAAGAAATAAAAAATCATGTCATATGCAAAATCAACAATTCAATTGTATTGAAAAAACATTTTCTGATTAGCTAAGGACACGATCTTTTTATTAAAGAATTTTGAGTTTGAAACATGGGTGGGATATTATATAAGCGAAAATGGTAATGGATGCCCCTACTCAATACAGAGCAACAACATTCAAATTGCATCGACTGCTATGTACAAGCGATGTGTCTGAACAAATGAATGAATGAATGTCTCCTACTCAAAAAGCTGGAAATTTGGGAAATACAAGCATAATTAATCAGTATGCAATCGTGTAACTACACAAGGAAAACAACACCTTCAAGTAGAGCAGCTCCAAAGATGGCTATTTTATGTAGGGCAGTAACATAAGAGGCATCAAAAGGAGTGGCGGGTGATTTGCATTTGAAGTCTATAAATTTATATATGCCTAACAAATGTCTTCAAATTCTTCATGAGTGTCTAATGGCAAATCAGTGTTTTGTGCACACTTGTGAGGATGGGGCTTTGGGTTGATTTTATTAGAAACACTTGAGGAGTTGAAAAGAAGGGAACTTGGGAAAATACAAAGGCAGTGTACTGAACAGAGCCAAGTATAGATTGATATGAAAAATGATAACAAACACTGAATTAGAACTATCCAAAAAATTTATAGTTATCAACTTGTAGTCCGTGATTGCATAAAGACTAGTTGTAACCGAAACAATTTTTGCTTTTTTTGTAATTGTAGAAATTGAATGTATAGGTACGAAAATGTATAAGTGTATATGTTTTGAATTTGAAGATATAAAATGCTTATGAGATAAGTTGACATTACCTTTGGGATTGTCATGTAGTCACAAAATTTTTGCTTGCAAACGACAATCTTGTTTTAGACACTCTGCAAATTACATTGAACAATGAATGTTAGTTACAAATAATAATGTTTTACACAGAGAGAACATAGCTTGTGCGAAGACATCAGCAATAGAAATCAAAATGAGAGATATTATCTAGGAGGCACAATTATTATATAATGGTGTTTAGAACCTTACGCTGGTGGCTTCTTTTGCAATGGAAATTATGGAATTGTTCATGGCAAGAGTGAATGTTCCCTGTATTTCAAACTTCTGCATGAGGTAAACAATTGTAGACATGTTTTTTTTATAATTTTGAAAAGGTATTTTTGTAAGTTCTGGAAAGTTTTCTTGCAAAATTTTGTTGTGTAAGTTACAATCAAGAACGACATTCTTCAGCCTTAAAGAGAAAATATTAGAAGTAGGTTCCTTGAAATACAGAAACATACCCTTTTATGTTTGCAATTGGTCTCCTTTGTTTAACCCTATAAATGTAACAGATTTCATGGTAGAAAAAGCAATTTTACTAAGAAATTTACCACTAGAATGTAATCATATTGAGATTCTTAAAAGCATAGGAAATAAGATTGGTGATTTTAAAAGAATTGCTAAAACTAAACATAATCAAGCAGAGGCTATCCTAATAATTAATTTAAATTATCACAAGAAGTATATCCCCCCCCCCCTTAAGCTTAGTTTCAACTCGAATTCCATATTTATAAATCCAATGATGCTAGAAGACTTTGTAGAAAATCCAAAGATAGATAACAGATTGTATACTTAAAATCAAAAGCATAGTAAAGAAACACTGTTATATCCACATAATAATATAAAGGTAAATTTCTTAAAGGATAAAGGAGGTTTTCTTCTTAGGAACATTTCAAAGGAAAGCATAGAAGTGCCATACTCTCATTTAAATGTAATATCCACCCCGATAGAGCCTAGCTATTATTATGATAATCTACTATCTCCTTCACCTATTAAGAAGCTGGACAATGATATCAACAAAGAAACAGAGGAAGATTTTAGTAATGTCCAACATCTGAGACTCATTAGCCTCTAAAGAGAATGAAGAAAAAAGTAAAGTAGAAGATAATCAGAATAATAAGCTAGGAGAAACTCTTACAGATGAACTTTTGGATATGTTCATGGATGAGATTTGCGATCACGAGGAATTGAAATATCAAAAAGATACTTTAATCAATCTAATACAGAATATTACCCGAGAAGATAATGAGAAAGTGGATTCTATTGCCACTCAACATACTTATCTCACTATCCCTGTAAAGGAAGTCTCAGACTATACCCCCCCCCCCCCCCGGCCACCTTGGCATGGTATCAAACCAATTAGATGTAGAAAATATAGTGCAGAAAGAGGACAAACCTGTTCCCGAAAATTCAACTATAGTGCAAGAGGAAAGTAAGGATATTAGCAATTCCAGGACTGTGGCCCCTTGCATGACAATTAAGAATACCCATAAAAATGGGGAGAACCATGCATTCTCTATCCCATTAGAGTTGGAAACACTAAACCTGGACCTTTCAGAAAATATATTTGAATCATATGGAAAGGAGCTTATAGATAAGGAAACAAATCAAGTTCAGATTGAACTAGAACAGAATAGTTCAGACAAGCAGGATAACCCCATCATTAATTCAAATCAAAACTTTACACTGGTTAAGGACTCTATTGAGGTTCTCCTTGGAATTACTAATAAAGAGAGGCAATTGGGAATATAAATGAATAGAGGAAGCCTAAGTTCCCCTAATATTAACAGAATTAAGAAGAAAAGACGTAGGAAATCAGCAGTTGAATTAAGAACAATGGATGGTAATGCGGGCAGCCAAAAAAAGATAGCTGAAATTTTGCACACAGGGAAGGGGAAGTACCTTCCCCAACAAAAATGAAAGTCACTACTTGGAATGTTAGGGGATTAAAATGCCCCTAACAAACAAAGATTAATTAAGAGATATCTAAAAAAAAATTAGTCTAAAATAATATTATTACAGGAAACCAAACTCAACAAGGAGGAAAGCACTAAAATTAGTAAGAAACTTGGCATATGGAAATCAGAATTCATTACATCTACAGGACATTCAGGAGGATTAGCAGTACTGTGGGACCCCCGTAAAGTTGTAGGCATACCAATTTCTAATAACAGTAACTGGATGGCCTTAGAAGTTAAAAGTCTAAAGTCTAACTTGAAATTTTACCTAATTAATATATATGGACCAATTCACAACGAAGAAAAAAGGAGAGTTTGGCATGAGATTCACCTTTTCTTAAATGATGCATCAGAATACCCTTTCCTGATTGGAGGAGATTTTAACGCCATCTTAGCTCCTGAAGAAAAATTTGGAGGTTCACATTATGTATCTCAAGCTCACAAGGATTTTTGCAACTGGGTTATGGATAATCATCTAATTAGCATAGACACAAATAACGGAATATATACATGGAATAATAGAAGAGAAGGTTATAGTTACATTGCTGAAAAGCTGGATAGGTTCTTTATTAGGACTAATACAGAAAACTTTAATCAGCTATATTCTGCAGAAATCCTTCCAGAGGCTAGATCGGATCATTTCCCAATTAGGCTTTCTATTATAGAAGACACTAAACCAACAAGAAATCCATTCAAATTTGAGTTTATGTGGTTCCAAAACCCGGAATTCATTAATCTAGTAGAGGATTGGTGGAAACAGATATCAGTTAAAGGATCCAAAATGTACTGCTTAATAGCTAAATTAAAAATCATTAAAAATAAAGCATTGGAATGGAATAAGAATAATTTTAACAACATTTTTGCAGAAAAAATTTAGTTAGAACAAGAGCTCGCTGACCTTAATAATTTAGTAATAGAACATGGGATGAATGATCAAAGTTATTATAAGGAGAAGGAGTGAATTTCTAAATAGAATGCCATCCTCCTTAAGGAAGAGATATTTTGGAAACAGAAATCTAGAGAAACTTGGCTCCAGGAAGGAGATAGTAATACAAAATTCTTCCATAACACCACCAATTTTAAAAGAAGCATTAATAGAATTTCTAAAATTAAGAATCAAGAGGGAGAGCTCATTGAGGAACCTAAACAAATATCAGAAATCTTCTTGCAATTCTATCAATCCCTTCTTAACAACATAGAAGGTACTAACTGACCTTAGAGCACAAAAAGAAATGCTTAAAACTATTCCCAAGGTACTTACAGAAGTAGATAATAAGATGATTAATGACAAACTATCCCTTGAGGAGGTTAAAACAACAGTCTTTCAATTACATCCGGATAAAGCCCTAGGCCCAGATGGGTTCCAGGTAGGATTCTTCCAAAAATGTTGGCACTTTGTTGGCGAGGAGGTATGGCAAGCAATAGAAGCAATGAGAAATTTGGGATCATTATTAAATGAAATAAACAATACCTTCTTTGCATTAATCCCAAAAAAAAATGAGAGCACAGAGCCAGGGGATTTTAGACCTATATCCTTGTGTAATACAATATATAAGATACTTTCTAAGTGTTTAGCAAATAGGCTTAAATCTCTCCTTCCCAATATTATATCAAAAGAACAGACAGGGTTCGTAGCAAATAGATCGATCTTGGATGGAATTATTATAGCACAGGAAGTAGTTCATACAGCCCAAATAACAAAGGATCCTAGCATGCTTATTAAGCTAGACATCCAAAAAGCATACGATAAAGTAGACTGGAGATTTCTGTGCAAATGTATGGAAGCATTTGGATTTTCCAGACAATGGATTAATCTCATTTTAACTGTATCTCCACACCTAAAATCTCAATTTTAATCAATGGAACACCGGAAGGTTTTTTTAGTATATCTAGAGGCACAAGACAAGGAGATCCAATATCCCCCTTCCTTTACATCATTATGGCAGAAGCGTTAGGTAGATCCATCACTTAGAAATAGATGGAAGGCAAAATCATAGGATTGAAGGCTTTGGAAAACATTCCAAATATTACACACCAGCAGTTTGCGGATGATACAATCCTACCCGGCCAAGCTAACAGGAAAGAAGCTAGAGCATTTAAGGACATCTTAAACATGTATATGGAAGCTTCAGGACAAGGGTTCAATCCCTCCAAATCAGAAATCTTCTTTATTAATACCCCCCCGAAGGTAGAATCAAAGATATGTAATATTATGGGATACAAGATTGGGAAACTCCCATGCAAATATCTTGGTATTGACCTGGAAAAAGGCATCCAATCTTCCAAACTATGGCAGCAAGTTATCACTAAAGTACAAAATAAGAAGAGTTCTTGGAAAGGAAGATGGTTAACGAAAGCAGGTAGGGCGACTATGATAAAATCAATCCTCTCTGCCATACCTACGTATCATATGTCTGTAGTCCCCCTCCCTATTAGTATAAAAAAGAACTTAGATAAAATGCTTAGAGACTTTTACTGGCAAGGTCCATCAGAAGACAAAAAACTTGCCCTCATTAAATGGGATACCTTATGTAAACCAATCTCAAAGGGGGGTCTAGGCATCAAAAATCTCCTATGGCAAAACCAAGCTCTTGGAGCTAAACTTATATGGAGAATGTATAAGGAATCTAGTAGCAACTGGGCATCTATACTACTTCATAAATATATCCTTGATGCGAACCCCATTAATATCTTCAGATCTCGCACTCTTGTCAAAGGCTCTCAGATTTGGAACTTTATTAAAGAATGTAGAGGCATTATTAGTAAAGGTCTAACATGGGATATAGGTTTAGGGGATCAAGCACTTTTCTGGGATGATTCATGCCCAGGTCATCCCCCCTAGACACTCTAGGAATTTCACCAGAGTTTATGGAAGAATTTAAAAGAGTTAAAGGCATTTATCTTAAGATTATCTATGTAAAAAAGATGGTTATGAATGGAGTAATTTAGAAGAAATTGGTCCCGCATGGCATGAAAAACAAATCCTTTTCACAATTTTGAAAGATAGAGAAGCTTCACTCAAAAGTAGACCAGATATCTTAATCTGGGCTAAATCAAATAAAGGCAACTATACAGTTAAAGAGGGTTACAATTCTATTATTCGGGAGATGAATATGGATAGCTTAGATATCCCACTAAATCTATGCTGGCACAAATCTTCCCTTCCCAAAGCTGGCATTTTTCTTTGGGCAGCTCTGCAAGACAGAATTCTTACAGCAGATAGACTTAATAAACTGGGTTTTGAAGGGCCATCTAGGTGCCCCCTATGTGAGAATCATTTTGAGGATGTTAATCACATTCTCCTTAATTGCCCTTATACTCAGAACTACTGGAATTGGCTCCATCAAAGCCTAGGCTGGAAGTCAGCTCTTCAATCTAATTTAGTCAGCCACCTCAAAGCTTGGCCTTCTCTCTTTAAAGACAATTTATATAAGGATATATGGTTCATTTCTCCATCTATAGTAGCATGGGAAATCTGGAAAGAAAGAAATAGAAGGATCTTCATAGATCAAAAATTATCATGGAATACAATCACCAACAAGATAGAAGCTTCAATAGTAGAAATCATTAAGAGTAAGCTCAGAGACAACTTGAGTTATGAGGAGTCCTTTAAAAGTTGGGATAACAAAATTAGAAGCAAGTGGCCTAAATTAGATATTCCCCCCCTTTATGGCAAAGGGGGATCCAAAAGGAAGAGTGATAGAGCCTCCTACAAGTGGATCCCTCCAAAAGAAGGATGGTATAAACTCAACTTTGATGGGGCATCTAGAGGGAACCCTGGAGTTGCTGGCATTGGGGGGATAATTCGAAATGGGAAGTCGGAAGTTATTGCTAAGTTCTCAAGGCCTATCAATCCCACCACTAACAACATGGCTGAATGCATAGAGGCACTAGAGGGTCTAAAGCTATGTAAGAATCTTAACATCTCCAAATTAATAATTGAAGGTGATTCTCAAATTATAGTAAATGTCATTCGTACCAAAAAAACACCCAATTGGATCTTAAACTCTAAAATAGAGGAGATTAATCTAGTGATGGAAAGCTTCACCAAACATGAAATTAGGCATACATACAGAGAAGGTAATACAGAGGCAGATATGTTAGCAATCTTGGAGTTGATGGAGTCATAACCTAGATTTATCATGCTGAGACGACATGGAAGAATAAATATATATTAGGCAATGGACAAGATTAGACATATGTGATTTAATTTTAATAAGGATTTTCAATTAAAATACCAACTGACCATTAGAAATGCAGTGGCTTAGAGTTGGTGCATATAAAATTAATCAACATTTATTCCTAAATAGGTTTGATTAGATTAGGAACTTTTCTAGGACAAATTCAACAAATATTTACTATTCAGCTCTCCCCGTTCCTAGTGTATTCTATGTGAAAGACTAGTGGTTAATATTGTATATAATTTATTAATAGAATATCGGAAACTTGGTTATCTTATTATCAACATACTAATCCCCTCCCTTTCTCTCAGCCACCCCTCTTGAGGAAAGCATGATGTTTAGGCAGGGTTAGTTTATGGTTCTTCTTGCTTTAGTGTTTAAGATCTCTTTTCACCATCCTAGCTAGACTCATCACATGATCACAAGAGCTCAAAATCCTTCATGCGATCATGTGACTGGCTTTTGAAAATTCCATCCTTGCCACGCAGGACACCTAGTTCACAAGATCTGCCAACTCAGTCCAACGTACGACAACACCATAGGAAATGCCCTCAAAATCCAACGGTGGTCGCATGATCGCATGGGATCGGAAGATCCCATGCAAAGATGTGACCACCGTAGATCTTGCATCTACGAGGCCCATGCTACATCACCGAATCCTATTTTACTTGACTGCTAGAGGCTTGGCGCATGGTCACATGTGGTTAGGAAGTTGCATGCGATCATGCGACCAGCATGCAATTGCAAGCTTTTTCATTACCTTGCCTCAAGACTATTTACCGAAAATTAACCCCCATAACCACAAACGGTTTGTCGCATGGGTGCATGGGATCAGAAGATCCCATGCAATCATGTGGCAAGCTTGAAACTGTTACACTGTTCGCCTACCTTGAACCTCATCGCGACCACTGATGGCTTGTCGCATGGTCACATGGGATCGGAAGATCTGCATGCAATCATGCGACCAGCCAAAAGTTGCTACCCGTTGACTGCTTGGAGCTAACCACCAGACGTCTAGGCCCGCAAGACCTATTTTTAACCTTAACTCGACCTTCACCTTGGGTCCACCACTGATCTTTGCTGATACCACATCAACAGTTATCGTATGATCTCATGGGGTCGAAAGACCCCATGAGATCATGCGATAGCCATCGGATCTTCACTATACTGGCACAACTTTGAAAAGTTGGGACCCACCTGGTCGAAGTTGCGCACATGGAAAATGCTGACACCAGAGTAGAATAACTGTGAAGAAGCAAAGGTTGAAAACATCCTAGGCTTTAGGACCATAAGTCATAAACACAGAGGGTTTTTGACACTTAGCATGAAGATCGTAAACAACCAAGCCTTTCGCAGACCAACAGGTAGAAAACACAGAGTGTTTTCGACACTGAACACTTTTTTGGAACCCTACAACCTGAGTATTTCCTGCAACATTAAAACTTGAATATCTCTAAGGGCTTTTCGATTCAATGTATGCGATTTGAACTGGGGCTTGACAATACATCTAAGAACATAGGGTTTAAATTGCAAGCCATGAAACTTTGAGGATCTACTTCACAAAATGAAAACAAGTTGCAGCAGGATGGGATAAAAATAGAGACCTTGGAAACTTGGCCAAGTTTGTAGAATAGGAAATTTTGGGCATCAGTTCCCCCCATCTTTTAAATCTTCTGGCTCAGATAGCAGCTTTTAGTATTCGCCCTCCTCCTTCAGATTTGTCTTGGCTTTTTGGATTTATCACAGGCCTTGTAAATCTTAAATGTTGGTAAAGATCTTTAGCATATCGATGCATGATTGGGTTGGTCAAGAAATTATATCCTATTCAGCGAGATAGGTATCTTAAAAATACAACTTTGGAAGAAGGTAATAATATTATTTTTAATTTTGGATCTCTTTCTTTTGTTCAATTTTAATTATGTAAGCCCTTAACTACACAATATGGAAGATTTCTGATGTGGTTTTTAGGAGGATATTATCAAGCAGGCACCTGAATCACTCTGTCTCCGAAGATGCTAGAATGGATATCTACAAAAATATCAACCTAATTGTATGAAACATAAAGTTGTATCCTTAAAAATAGCAATGTAATGGATGTATCATTATAACCTTGATATCATCGACTAGTGGGTATGCCCACTGATAGTTTGTATTTCCAGATAATTACCAATTGTTTTAGAGACGTGGGAATGCCCGCGGGAACTATGTATTTAAACAAATCTCGACAATTGTTGAGTCGTGGGTATGCCCATGTAAATTTTGTATAAGTACAGGACCTATGGTCCCAGGCAAGGTTGGAGGTTTTCTCAACCCCGCTCTTTCCTACCAGCGCCTGCAGCGAGCGGGGTCACATGTAAAAATAATTTTATATTAATAAAAAAAACTTTATAGGGCTTCAGCCTTTTACCGATCAAAAAAAAGAAAAAAAAAAGAACGACATTCTTCAGTTTCAATTATGCATTGCAAGTATGGTTCATATGAAAAATTTGTGGTTTTTGCACACTTGGTGCAGTGAGCGATATTGTTGGTTGGAGTGTGGCATGTGGAAACTGTCTGATGGCACATAGTACAGTGTGGCTGGTATGGCGATAAGTGTGCATTCTTTGTTTTCAAGGTTCCTATTACCTGCAAGTGGAAGAAAGATTTTAGTTGAGCAATGAGAAGGTTTTCAAATTTAGTGCATGGTAATGATAATAGAGTTTATAGCATTGAGTGTTGATTTTATTACCTAAATATTTGTTGAAGGAAGTTTTTGTAGAGAAGAAATGCTACATTCATCATGGAGAGTGTCAATGAAAGTGGAAAGGCCAAATCGAATGATACCGGAGCCTCGTGCTCTGCTGCGGATAACATTCTTCAGAAGAAGAAATGTTGATGTTGGCGTTGTTGCTGCAGCAAGGATTTTTTGGAGGCTGTCATAAGGAATTGTGTGTGTTTTTGGCACTAGTAGCTGCAAGAGCAATATATATGTTTATTAGTGTAGAGAATGAAATGTAAGATGTTAGCTACATATAAAATGTGTTAATGTTTAGTAGAAGTATCTTACCGTAGCCGCATCAGATGGCAATTCACCTTCTCTTATTTGTACTTGGTATTGTGTTGGTTCTTGATCATGAGATGTGACAAAGATGCCTAGGGTCCCAATTGGATAGGTGTTTGCTGACTGCATCAATTGGGAGATGGTTGTATTAGGTGTTAGCCTTTGCTGCTTGTAAACTTTATCAATTTTTTGAATTGCTGTTTGAGAACTTAGCAGTAGACAGTAGTTAGCGTCTCCTCTTTCGTATTGTGATTTTTTCTTTACTATGAACTTGTTTAATCGAACACTTGCACTAGGCAAAAGGTGGGGCAAAAATGTATCAATCAATTTATTAGCGATGTTTGCTATGATAGTCATTTGCCCATCACTGTCAATCAGATCTACATGTGTGATTGATGTTTTTTGTTCAATTGTTGAGTTGTTTTTGCAGGCAGGTCCATAGGTTACCAATACATCACCTTCAAAGATGACTGTAGATTGTGTTGTGCAAATGTCAATTATGCTAGATGGATGAGTTGTTTCAAATTTTGATCTACAACAAACCACATTGTTTTAGATTGTACAATATTGCAAAGAAAAGCAATTGACATGTTTGCGGAAATGTGGGAAGTATATTTTTGAAATTTGAGAAGACACTTGCCTATTTTTTTGTTGATCATCATCTGAATTAGATGGATTTTCTATGACGTTGTATTGATGAAGGTCTTCTTTTGAACTACAAAGAAATGGCATCAAATTGTGTGGTATGAAAATTAGTAATGCAATATACAAGACCAAAACATTTATAATTAAGGAATGATAATAAGAAGGGAAGTGTGAGATAGCAGTACTCATTTTGAAGGCGTGCACATTTTTTTGCTTGCAAATTATCTTCAAACATTGTGTCTTCTGTTATGATTTTTTCAGTAGCCATAGTATTCAACTAAAATGCAAAAACAAATAGAAAATAATAAATGTATAAGAAAATGTACTCCTACAAAATTTGCAAACTGGAAGGAGGTAAACTTGTAAAATGAAGTGCAAAAATGCTTGAATTACCAAAAAGAAGAGCTTAATATTAGGTTTAGTTCAAATTTCAAAAAGGCTACTTGTAAGTAATTTCTTAGGCTGATAATGTCTTTTGCAAGAGCCTTATAAACAGTATGATTGTATAGTTGTTTTGTTGAAAGCAATTATTTTGTACTTGTAAACATAAAAAAAGAGATTTAAAGGAATGATCACTTTTTAAAGTGGTTGTACATTGTTTAAGATGTTGCTATTAGTTGGTGAAGATGGTGTGTAAGATGTAGTAGCAAATTGGATGTTTGTGGACTATAGTTGCAGTTGTAGGGCTATTGCAAAGTGGTATGTCCAATAGGTGTCAAGTACAATGAAGTTGATGAGAGAAATATTGATATTGCGTATCCAAAAGTGATCCAACATACTTCTAGTATTTGTTGTTGGTTTGTCAACAACAAAAGATAGTTTGTGGTGTTGCATAAAGTCAAGGAGCATTGTTTTTTCTTTTGTTGAATTTAGCATGTTAATGTTGAAGTCATCTGTAATAATCAATTTGGAATTTGGTGGTTGTGAGTTGATGATGCTTTCCAACATATTAAACAACTCATAAATTGGTGCAGTTGGTGTTGAATATAAGTTGTGATGCGGAAAGCAGTCTATAGATACAATATGTCCATTGTTATTGATTCCAAGTGTTTTGTTGCAAAAGTTTCAATCTTTTGTATTGTGGTTTTTTTTGTGCAACATGTTAGTAGGCCATATATAGTCAATGAAGGGTAGCAATTGAATTTTTCATCTAAGAGCGTGAGCTGTTCCAGATTTTTGTTTCTTATTTCTTGGAGGCAAAGTACAGTTGCGGAAAGCAAATCTTGATCATGTGCTATTTCTTGTGCATGCAGCACAAAGTTGCGTGTGTTGAAAGAGCATATGATGAAATGGTTTGGTGATGTAAAAGGGAGACTATGATCAGGGATAACTTTAAGAAACCCCTCCCGAAAAAAAGCCTAAAATACTGGCGAATCCAACATCTTGTGGGCAGGAAAATTTTAATATCGAGGGCGATTTTTTTTTCCATATAGGGAAATAAAATATTATATGTTGGTGATTTTTTTCTTGCCCTAGCAAAAATCATTTTAAATGTGGTGAATTAATGTTTTTTTTCACTGACGGATATATAAATGATGGCTATTTTTTCCCTTGCCAAAAATGAATTAATAATTTCAGAGGCGAATTACTTGTTTTGTAGGAAAATGAATAATAATGGTCTTGGCTAATCTTCAGTGGTAAACTGAAAAATTGTTTAATCTGGGCAGATGGGAAAAGATTCCCCAAATCGGCCCGAAATTCATCCCGGGCCGTCGATCTATCAGATTGTATTACTATTACATGGTTATATTTATATTTTATTAATAATTATATGGCTATGATTATATCATATGGCTATAATTATATTATAGTATAAATAATTATATTATATGTTCTATTATATAATAAATAATTATAAATAAAAATAATATTATTTTTATAATAATAATAAATCTGGTGATGGGTCGTCGATCTATCAGATTGTATTACTGTTACATGGTTATATTTATATTTTATTAATAATTATATGGTTATGATTATATCATATGGCTATAATTATATTATAGATAAATAATTATATTATATGTTCTATTATATAATAAATAATTATAAATAAAAATAATATTATTTTTATAATAATAATAAATCTTAAATGATTACATAATATAAGTAATATTATTTTTAATTGAATGCCAAAAAACATATTATAATTTATAAAAAATACATTATTAAAATATAAAATATAAACCAATGCAGTTACATTAAAAAAAATTAAAAATATTTAAAAACAATAATAATTTAATAATTTAATTAAAAATAATAGAACATATGATATAATTATTTATACTATAATATAATATAATATAATTACAACCATATGATACATTGATATAATCATAACCATATAATATAATATAATTATAACCATATAATATTTATATAATATAATAATAGTTAATAATAATAATAATAATGACCATCGAGTCTGAGTCATCGACGGCCCGGGATGAATTTTGGGCCGATTTGGGGAATCTTTTCCCATCTGCCCAGATTCATCCGGAATCGTGACACGTGTCACGATTCCAGATGAATCTGGGCAGATGGGAAAAGATTCCCCAAATCGGCCCAAAATTCATCCCGGGCCGTCGATCTATCAGTCTTCAGATTGTATTATATTATATTATATTATATGGTTATGAACTTATGATTATTATTATTATTATTATTATATTATATTATTTATGTATTATTTAATATATTATATTATTTATGTAATATAATATAATAATAATAATGTTATTATTATATTATATTATTTAATATTATTTATGTAAATATATATTACATAAATAATATATTATTTATGTAATAATTATTATTATATTATATTATTTAATATTATTTATATGTAATAATATATTACATATAAATAATATTAAATAATATAATATAATAATAATCATAATGTAATATTACATAAATAATATTAAATAATACAATATAATAATAATATAATAATAATAATAATAATTATATTATAGGTTATGATTATTATTATTATTATGTTGTATTATTTAATATTATTTAATATTATATTATATTATATTATATTATATTATATGGTTATAAATTATAATTATATTATATTATATTATAGGTTATGATTATTATTATTATATTGTATTATTTAATATTATTTATAATATTAAATAATAAAATATAATAATAATAATAATAAATTTAATAAACATTTGATAGTCTATAGATCGACGGCCCAAGATGAATTTCGGGCCGATTTGGGGAATGCTTTCCCATCTGCCAATATTCATCCGGAATCGTGACACGTGTAACTTATGTACATTATTGAGTCTTGACAATTTATTACTGTTAGATGTACATTGTACATTAAAGTTAAAACCATTAATTACTTATTACTTTCGTTTTAACTATTAAACTTCAAGTATTTACGAGAGTCCGATACGATAGCCATAGGGTTTTCAAATTTTAAATTTTCAAAGACTGGCAAAATTCCATTTTGTGTTCTGATTTCTGAAGACTGAAGTCTGAAAGTGTGACACTGTGAAACTTTGTTATCAGCCGACAACACCAATTATCCAATCTCAATTCCAGGTATTTAATTTTTTTCAAAAAAATTCCATTGCAATTTGCAGCAATAGAAATCTTGATTTTAATTGTCTTAGGTTTGAACTTTAAAATTATTTTGAATAGGGCCTGAAGTCTAATAACCAGTAGCGCCAGGCATGGGCAAAACAAAGTCAAAAACCTCCCAAACGAGTGCACCCATAAAGGAAAAGAACACCATTATAGAACTCAGACGAGTGCTACAAACCCCAGGTTTCACCGATGAGTGTCATGATATTTTTGATCCTGTTATCCATGGAGATTCTGAAATCATGGCAATTAGACATTCATTGTTTAGTAAGTGGAAAGATCCACAGAAGGGGAGAATTTATTACAAATATAACAGCAGTATTGGGGCATATACAAATAAACTAGCTGCTGTGGTTACTAGATTAGCAAACCTCGCTGTACCCGAAGTATTCCCTTGCCCTGAAATTGTAATGCTATGCGCTCAGAATTATGATGAAAATAGAAAGGCAATTGTAAACCAAAACACTCAGGAGGAAATTTTATCAATAGCTGAGAGTGAATTTCTGACTCTGTTAGACCTAGGGTTAGGGTTTAGAACAGAAAGCTCTAAGGAGCGCATTGACTTGGATAAACTAGCTCAGGCTTATGACAAGCTGGAAAGATCTTTTCAAGATTCATATATTAAGGGTTTAATACCCTCAGAGTCCACTACTAGTGTTACACTGGACAAAGACCATAAGCCTCCTTATCAGTATGATATTTTTGTGCCATGGGTTCAGAATACTATTTCTTTGTTATCATTTTGTCTGGGATTGGACAGTAACAAGGAAGTGGGGGCCAGTGTTCTTGAAATGATTTATAATATCCATTGTCGAGGGCAGTCAATTGAGCAGGTAGATGTAAGATATAATTTTGTTCAGCACATTGTTGAATCTATGCAACAACAATTACTGATGATTAAACAAAGTACAACTACAGGCAAGACCAAGACATTTAGGTTCACAAGTTACTTGTGCTACCTTCTTTTAGCAAAGCATCGCCCAATATTTGAGACAGAGAACAACAAGCTTGGTATTGAGGTCTATAAGTTTGATGAGAGAACCCAGAAGAAATCAGAGACTCCAAGTCCAGTATATGAGTGGACACATAAGATGAGGATGACTACTGCAAATAAAAACTACAACCATTTTGTAGACTTCTTTTTGGCACCTATTTACCAAAAAATCATAGGCACTTCGATGCCTAGATTTCCTGTGTCTTGTAAAGATTGCATTCAACTGGGAAGTTAGATTCAATTGGCTGACTGGTTCTTTATGGAAGAGTACACTCTCTTAAAGTTTTACGGTTCAGCGGTTGAACCCTGCAAACTTCCAATGCATGTTACAGAAAGGGTTTTTACACTGGAATATGTACGGCAGATGGAGAGCGCAGATGAACTTTTCAGTGGACAACAAAAGAAAATGATATTTCCTTCCTTGCCTTTCGCAATTGGAGGCCTCACATTTGAGAGAAAGGCTTTCAAACTGGCAAATGAATTGGTAACTTTTTTTGGCTTTGATTTTGTCAGTCACTGGAATTATGATCCACTGAACATAATACAAACGAGACTTATTGCCAATGGGAACTCTGCGAGAAAATATCAACATCAGGAGATGCCATTGATAGAAAAGTTTAAAAACAAGGATTCATGGGATGAGGTTAAGAAAGAGATGGAGAAACATGCAACAGAGAATAATATTTCAATGCAAGAATTGTCATCCCAAATTATGACATTGCACAAATCAGAGCCTCTGACATACTTAAATTTCTACAAGAAAGCATCTCAACCTTCTACGAGGTCTATGCCTAAAGAAATTAAAGAGGCATGCAAAGCTGAAATGTGGTGTCAAACCAAGATGACTGATTTCTGGAAAATGAGGCAAAATTTGGGTGAACCAAAGACATCAGCTATTTTTGATGAAATTGAGGAGGATGAAATTTTCAGCAATTATTGGAATAAAGAGCATCCAACTGTACTATATGATTTTGGCAGTGACGGTGATAATGAAAGGCAGAAGGACCTCCAGTCTGATGCTGACATTCAAGGTATTCAGGATTCCGGGTCAACCAGGGGCAGAGATATTGTTACACTTCAAATGAGTGATTCTGTTAAACAAACGTATAGTAGAGGGGCAACTATGATACAAAAAATGGGTTATGCAGGTCTAGGGCCCATTGGTGCAAGTGGTGAAGGGATTTGGAATCCACTTCTAGTACCAGAGCCACCCAAAAGAGGATGTAAACCAATCATTGGACTCTCTGACAATGAAGATGATTCATCTAGAAAGGGCAAAAAACATTATGTCTCTGCTTCTGAAGGTCATCCCAAAACATTATTTGTTAAATCTTCAAATCCAGTTGTAGTTGATCCCACTGGCACTGGCACTGGCACTGGCACTAGCATGGATGAACCTTGTGCAAAAAAGAAAAAAGTTATGACAATTACACTGCCAACAATGTCAGCGGTTACTTCACCAATGTATGCACCAGTAGCTTCTGTACAAAACCCAGAAAACAGTCCTAAAATGCCTGGATTTGGAATGGGCCATCTTCAGTCTATTAGCAATCCTCAAAATACAATTGTAGGTGGAGTAAGTTTAACTGGAGTTGGAGGAGCACACAAGGATACAACTGATAATTCACCTTTCAAACACTCAATTCTGTCAGCAAACCCATATTTTAGTTTGAATGAATTTGCATCAAAGTTTGAACAAACAAGCGAAAGAAATAGGCAAATTATGAAGACTTTGAAAAGTGATGCAGTTGCTCAATGTCAGGGATCTACTAACAGAATATTTCCAACATATGATCCAAACAATGAAATGATGAACTTCATGGCTGTTATACCCCTAGGTAGAGATAATATTCCACCACAAAATGTAATAAATCCTAACGATATACAAGTTACCAGTCTTCAAATGGATTTATCAAAAGTGAAAAATATTGACAAAATCAATATATCTAAAGAGAGCAACAAAATGGTCTACTCTACACTTCTGAAAGCGGAGAGGGAAAACAAAAGGCTTACAAAGCAAATAGAAAAGTTACAGGCAAACCTTGATAATGTGAAGGCGAAGGAGAAAGCAGCAGACAATAGGTTCAAAGATTTGCAAAATAGGATAAAGAAATCTTCTCCTACAGAGGCAATTGTCCAGCAAGAAAAGATGAATGAAAAAGTGGAAAAATTGACTAAAGAATTGGATGAGTGCCAAAAAAGACTTCAGGATGAACAAGCCTCTAGTGCACAGTTGTTCAAGTCTTTAGAGAGTAGTGCACAGGTCAACAATAAATTGAAAACTGACCTGGACTATGCTGTCAAGGGAAATAATATTTTGAAGACTAAATTGGAGAATGAAAAGAAACAGTCGATGTCTAGGGCAAATATGATTTTTAATTTGCAAAAGGAATTGGGGAATGAGAAGAAAAAAGAGGAGTCTAGTGCAAAAACAATCAACAATTTGAATAAGCAATTGGAGAACATGAAACAAAAAGAGGAGTCAACTGCAAAAACTATCAGTAATTTGGAGAAGGAATTGGAGAATGTGAAGAAAACAGAATCTAGTGCTACTGCAAACACTAACATAATCCACCAAATGAGGAGGGAATTGGAGAATGCAAAGAAAAAAGAAGAGTCAGCTGCAAAGAAAATCTTCAATTTGAGAAAGGAATTGGAGAACATGAAGAAAGAGGAGTCTACTGACTCTACTCAAAGACTCCATGATTTGAAGAAGGAATTGGACAATGCGAAGAAAAAGGAGGAGTCCACTGCAAAGGCAATCCATGATTTGAAAAGGGAACTCGGGGATGAGAAGGAAAAAGAGGTAACTGCTGCAAAGACAATCCAAGATTTGAAGAAGAAATTGGAGGATGAGAGGAAGAGAGCAACTAATTTGCAAGGGCAAGTAGAGGAAATACATAAAAAGAGTGAAAAAGAGATGTCTCAAATGAAGAAAAAGATGGAGAATGTAATGGCAGAAAATAGAGCGACCTCTTCTGAAGACCATCATGTGAAGGATACTATAATAAACATGGTTAAGCTTATCAAACAAGAAAATTGGGACAAAATAATGAAGAACACTGATAGTTTGTTTGAATGGCTTGATTTAAATAGCAATATCAGACTTCTCTTTGAAAATGTAAAAAGTGATTTTTTTGGTAAAAGACAAATCTTCACCAAATCCTTAAAAAATGTTTCTGACCAAATTTTGAGTAAAGTAAAGATATCCAGTGATAGGAATTTGGCAAAGCATGGAATAAACAGCCGCTTGGATGCCTCTGTAATGACCATTGATGTCGGTCACCATTGTGAACAACTAACGGAAATGGGTGAAGCTATCAAATCTGTTTCCAAAGAATTGAAGAAGATGAATAACATCATACTGAACTTGCTGAATGCTGGATTACCAAATCCAGCTGACTCAAATGCCAGATTCATTGGAAATGAAAATTACATGAAAAGGTTGCAGGAGAGCATGAATCATGATTTAGGCAACTTGGCTGAGGATACCACTCCAGAAGGAATTGCAAGTTGCATCAAACCACTGTCAACAATGAATGAAGTTGTAGATAAATTCCTTGATTCATTTAAAAATATCTCTCAGAAGTATTTATTGTTGACGAGGTTACAACTATTTAGCTACAACCTCAAACAAATGGAGCCACCAAATGATGCAGAATGGAGCGCCCTAAAGAAATTCTTAGAAGCTGGGTCATCTTCTGAAACTGAAGCTGTTACTGTTGCTGTCATTGGCAGTCATGACTCATAGCTGATAGCACTAAGAAGTAACAACTCAGTAAGTGATAGTACTATAATCATTTTGTTACTTGTTTCTCTTTAATTTCAAATTTTGGATTTAATTTCAACTTTGTTTAATGTTAATTGTTACAGGAATCAAGAGCCAGCATATCAGGATAGTTGGGCAGCCAGGCACTGGCATACTATTACTACACAGCAGATGGAAAAAATTTCCCTACTAGAAAAAATTGTACAATTGGCAATGTGATTGTACACACATAATGTATTATGTAGTAATAATCTGATTATATATACAATTACAAACCGACCTACAGCTATTGTTGCTCCCTTATATCTGCAAAAGGGAATTCAGGGTCATTTCAATTTGACATTGAGTCATTTGCAAAGGGTTGTAATTGTTTGTAATTGACAATTGTTAAATGTATTATGTTACAGGCTGATTTATAATTATAAATTATAATACAATTTTTTTTAAATAGAGCTTATTCTGTTAAATGCATTATGTTACAATTTCTTAAAGAAACTACAATCAATGAAAATCTCAACATGTAAGTTTGTATTATCAACATGTTCAAAAAAAACATTTAAGCATCTATAAAAGGACAGTGAAACTGTGAATGAAGGCTATAAATTGACTTCTACAAACATAATAAATTAGTAGATAGAGTCTTAGATCAGAGCTACTACTTCTAGCCTACTACTTGACTCACAGAAGTTAGAACTTGAGGTTGAGAAGCTGCTATAGTTGCCATTCCGCCTGGACCGGCTCAGCATCACTATCATCAGAATCCTCCTCATTTATTTCATACAACATTTGATTGTTCGTTGTGTTTTCTTCAGATTCACTGTCAGCGTCAGACTCACTATGCATGCCAAAGTCAACATCATCTTCATTGCTTCCAATATCAGGATATGAACCACTGCCACTACCATTGCCACCACCACTACCACTGCCACTTGGGTTTGAAATGTTGGCAATCCCTCTTCTTTGACATCATTTTCTCCAAATGCTGACAGCCCTGTCATAAGGGAAATTTTCTACCTCATACCTAGAATTATAGAGCCTCAGACAATTATCCAAATTTTTGTCTAATTTGTTTCTAACCTTTGACTTCAGGAAGCCCAAAGTACTGAAAACTCTCTCATCCTCCACTGAACCCAATATCATTGTCAAACATAAATCGGTAAGCTTGAAATATTCTGGTATTGCCTCTCTCAACTGATTGCTCTCACCAAGTTTTTTCCAAAGCTTTGTTACCGCTCCCTCTTCATTTGGGTTCTCCATAAGAGCATATTGTTCCCTCATTATGTTTGCAAAAGAATATGATTGATCTCTCAGTCGAGATTCATCTAAAATTCCATTTATAGTGATTCCATTGATTACTTTAGGTTTGCAAAAATGCTGAATCAGAGTCATCATCCTTCTTCGAAAATCAGTCGGACAGTTTAGAGACCAATATTGTGGAAAAACAATTGACATTGCTTCGAGCAGTTCCTCTGGAGGGAATCTGTCTTTGATTTCTGATGAAAGATTGTAGCAAACTCGCTTGACAGAGTCAAGCACAGAGTCTTTGATCTTCTTGAAGTCTTCACTTGTAACACGTGAAAGTACCTTCTCTGGTTCTGATTCAACTTCACTTCCTGCTTCGTCGGGGTTGACGCGGGCATAGTACTGCATTGGTATGTCAACTCCACGTACCCTGGCATATACCTCATCATTTGCACCAATATGTAAAAAGTTCCCAGGATTGTTCAAATCTGTGATTTCTATCCACTTTGCAAACTTTGATTCATCTAATGGTAGTAATCGATACAGAGTATCCAGGCTACTACATGTCATTTTACGTAGCTTATTATATTCTGCAATGTACATACCTCTTTGTTGAACCTTTTTTATAATATTTCTCATGTCCTGTAGCATGGGGAGAATAGCTGCTAAAGTTAAGAGTACCTTAACATTAGTTAGGCTTGAATATAGCCGAGGGAATCTATCTCGCACAGAGTGGATTAGTCCAAGCAATGATGGGTATTCAGACATTACTCGATGTGCCGGTCCATCCAAAGAGATCCATCTGGTATCATTGTCTTTAAGAAGCTTCTTCCCATCAGTAAGTCCTCGAGAGAAGTGTTGAAATTCCCGGACTCATTTTGGACTTCGACAGAAGTATTGGTAAATCTCTTTGATTAGAGATTCCACTTTACTTACACAACCAAAATTTCTAACAATTCCAAAAGCTAGATTCATTCGATGGGCCATGCAATGAATGGGAATAGCGTAGGGTGCCAAATCATCCTTGATCTTTTTGCAAAGACCACCTTTATGACCTTGCATAACCGAAGCTCCATCTGCTCCAACACACACCAACTTTTTGGCAATCTCCATGCTATCCAAACCTCCAGATTCAATTAGAGTAGTCTTTAATAATTCATATAAATTTTCAGCTGTCACACTACAATTCAATTTAGCAACAGATAGTATAAATGGTTGACGACAAAGATTGTTTACAATATAAACATGCATGCACACCCAGGAAGTATTATCAATTGCTGTAACTTCATCTAGAGACAATGCAATGAAATTTGAGTCTTTTATTTTTTCCTTCATATCTTCTTTTTCAACCTGTGCAAGACATCTAGCCCATTCCCATCCGTTGTTTACTGACCAGTGACTGTTCGGATAGTTTTGAGTTTTCAAAAAGTGCAATAAGGCAGGAATTGAAGGGTAGTCTGTCATAGGACGTCCTCTACTCAATAAATAAAAGACCACACTTAATTGAACTACTTTTCCCATATTTTGCACTTCCGTTGCTTTCCCAATGAAATCTTCAATGGAACCTTTTACTGCAGAACGCTTATCCCGTAATTGCTGGTGTAACTCGTATATTTTGGCATTCCTGATATGAAGACAGTTGTCCTTTGTTTTCCAAGTTAGCATGGATTTTTCAACTCCATCTATAATTTCCTTCTTGTAAACTTTACCGACATGCTTTTCTATGGTATCAATTTTAAGCTGCAACCTCTTCTCCTTCTTTGTTATCTCTGTGCAAATGTTACATCTGCATTCAGTAGGAGGCGCACCATCAATTGGATTGGGCACTGGTTCAATGAACCAATACTTTTCCACCCATTCTAACTGAAAACTCCTTTGGGACAGATCCCAACGAGATCAATCTTTCGTCGATCCCAATTTTCTTTTCCCCTTTTGTGCATGAGCATGATTTATGGAATCAGTTTTGGTTTTCTCACCCGACTGGTCCAGGACCGACTCCAACTCTATAATCTCAGTTTGTGACTCCCTACTCAGGGGAAGTGCCTCCAAATCATGTTCAAGTTCGTCCTCGACTGAGATATCAAGTTCACCAACTTGAACTTCAATATGGTCTGAGGGTCCAACTTGTGATGAATCTCCTTTTTCAACTGGAGATCTAACTTGTGAATCTTGTAGCTTGCCAACATTTCCACCACCAAAATATGCTGCTATGGTTCTGCATTTTGGTAATGGTGGCTTCTCTTGGCATTCAGGGATCCTACCGGAACCCCTGTTACCCCTCTTATTTGACATGGAAAACCGATAAAGGCTGCAAAAAATATATCAACTTAGTTGTTGAACAAAAGACTCAACTACTTAGACTACATATAATAACAATAATATGATTCATTCTCAAAAAATGGGTTCTACTGCTACGGTACTACAGTCTACGGTACTACCCAAGGGCCAATATAATTCACAAACCTATAGGCTATCTTAGCATTACACTGGATAGTAAAACTAAAAAAATAACCAGTACCACTGTACCAGTGGTCCAGTACCACTGTTGACATAAAAAATAAATTAAAAAGCACTTGCCTTTTAAAAAAACCAGGGTCCACGAGTCAATGGCCAATGCACTTAGCACTCTGAAAGTTTGGCAGCAATAAGAAATGCCAGTCTCCAGACCAGAAAAGAGCGAACTATGTAGAATAATAATATTTTATAGTCCAATTTAGGTTGGCGAATTAGGCGGGATTAACAAGCGGGAATTTCAAATGCAGGCGAAATGCACCTTCCTATGCAAGCCCACAGTAGGAAACAGTTGGCTAAATGGGGCTGGTGGTCGACACACGTCCGGAAAATGGTTGGCGATGCCCAACCCAAGGGAAAATTATTTGGTTGTAGTAATGGCGAAAGAACGTGGGCCAATAAGAAACAGCATGCAAAAGCTGGCGATATGTTTAAAATAAATGTATCCAAAATGTATATTGCATTGGCGATTGCACCGATAGTTTTGACCAATCATGTGATAACTAATGGGCGACTACCCCGGGCGTTGGACCCAAATCTAATAAATATCCGGCGATGTAGTTGACCTGCGTTGCGTGCTCTATTCGCCAAATGACGATTGACCTGTCAGACGGGATCGCCAAAAGGTGAAGATTCGCCACTAAAGTTATCTCTGACTATGATGTAGTGACCATTGTGCTAATGTTCACAGGTGTTGCATTTCATTTTTAACTTTGTGTGATACTTTAAAATTTTGGTGTTCCAATTTGTGGATTAAATACAATGATTGAATGTTTCGTACATGTGACAAAGCAGTGTAAGAAAGGCCATGTTGATAGACCTTGTAAGGGTCAAAAGCAAGTGCATCCATTGTTAGCCCTTGTGCTCTGTGGATGGTTCTTTCACATGCAAGTTGGAATGGGAATTGTGCACATGTGACTATTTTTGTACATGTTTTGACTTTTCTAGTAATTCTCATTATTGGTGTCCAAGAAGGTACAATATAAGTAGTGTATAAACTTTGCATTCATTGACGGTGCAACTTTTCGATTGTGGGGTCATTAAATTGAATCCAAACAATGTCTTCTTGTCCACTTGTGTGACATTGGAAAATGCCATCAGCACCATTAACTAGACCATCTTGAGTATCAAGATTGCCTGCTATTAGCTCAACCATTTCCAGGCTTAACTAAGATTGTTGAAGGCAATGATGTATTTTCAAGTTGGAAGCAATCATTGTCAATGGGTGTGTGTTTTTTGTCGATGGCATCTAATATATATAGTTTAGTAGGTAAGTAGTTTAACATTTTCTTATTGTGCTCATTGACTGTTAAATTTCTTTGGAACAAGTAAGGTAGTCACAGGTCATTTGGTGGAATCTTATAGCATGTTGTATTCAAGTAGGAGATATCTTCATCAGTTTGTTCAGGAATTCTGGTACGATTGAGTATGGAAATAAAGTGTTCATTTGTTTGTCTGATGACAGTGCGTAGTTCAAAACATGTGACATTATCGGTCCAAAATGTGTATGGTATTTTGTCATTATTTATTGTTGGTTCTTCGAATATCCAAGCATCACACACTAGTTGTGCTTGGTATAAGTCACCACAAAATATGATATCTAGGTTGCCAAAGGGTTTAGTTGGAGTGTGTTTGATTTGACGTAATCTTCTGTCAATGTTGTATAGCATTGTGGAGCCAATCAATGAGACTTCGTCAATTAGTAGAATTTGTAATTGGTCATATTTTTTGCTCAAGCTGTCAAGCATGTTTGAGTCTAAAGGCAACATTTTTGAAGAATTGCATGGCAAGTGGAAGATGGAATGTGCAGTGTTGCCACCTGCATTAAATGCTACTTTTCCCATGGAAGCAACAATAATGCCTTTAGTCTTTAATGGGTTGCTTTCTAGTTGTTTATCATAGAATCGATTCATAGCTTCAAACAACACTTTAGCTGTAAAGGTCTTTCCTGTACCTGCTCCTCCTGTCAAGAATAAGTATATCAGTTTTTGTGGTGCAAGTGTCTTTGTCATTAGTACATCCTTCACTATTGTTTGTTGTTCTCTATTGAGTTGTCTTCGTAGACTGAACTATTCATGGTTATTAAGCAAAAAAGGATGAGCTATTTCTACGAATAATGACTTGGAAGTAGAATTTGTTGACTTTCTATTTGTTGCATAGATCAGATTAGTTTGGATGTCATATTTTTCTATTTCATTTTGTTCTTTGGTTTGATCAGTTCCATGATTGAAATCCATTATTGGGTATTTGTCAATGTTAGCATGTGTGGCAGCTTCTTCAATGTCACCCCAC
Organism: Chamaecyparis obtusa; assembly: GCA_027943335.1. Classification (NCBI taxonomy): domain Eukaryota; kingdom Viridiplantae; phylum Streptophyta; class Pinopsida; order Cupressales; family Cupressaceae; genus Chamaecyparis; species Chamaecyparis obtusa. The sequence continues at coordinate 52,628 of BSBK01001400.1, read as the reverse complement.
CTATAATCAATCTGTGCATTGAACATTTTCTCAATGTTTGTAAATTGTGTTTTGTTTGCATTGTATGCTTCATTCCATGTTTTATGATCAACTAACAATGTTTGTTCACTAATTCTAAAAGGTACATAAAGCATAAGTTTTTCTCTACAATAATTTTCATGATCAATATGTGGGTTGTATTTTACATGCTGTATAATTTGTGGCTTTTTTCTTTTTTGTATCTTTACTGGGTTAATGATGTTGTATAAAGAAGTGTATTCAGCTAATGATAGTTTTTCAAAATCTTTCAGTCATTGTGTGTACTTTTCTATTGCAGATGCATACATTATGTTTTCTGAATTATCCTCTTCTTTTGCTAATAGCTTAGGGCTTTTTAACATAAAGATTCTACTCTCTAAAGGGGCAGTATTGATGAAAACAACTTTCCTTGAAGATTTGCGTAGTGGGAGTGACAAGATGATGTGAACAGCTTGACGAGTAGAGATTTGTTGACAGTTGAGCAATGCATTTCCTAGCTTCCGTATGAACTGTGTCTTGTCATCGTAAGTATGAGTGCATTGTTTTCGCAGTTGGCAAAATGCAAGAGACATTGTCCTATCTTGTTTTGTCATATATGAGCAACAATATGATGCAGCAGCATATGCATCTAATATGTATTGTGCATTTGTATTTGTTGTGTGTGTGAAAATTGTACCTGATCTGTAGACACAACACTCAGTAAAACATTAGAGGTTAGCTATAATCGAAATCGTGCAAAATTGAAAACTATCTAACCAAGTGATTTACTACCTTCTAGTAGGTGCGAGATTGATGTTCTCAGATTGTAATCGAGATCAGTGACCTAGACGACACCTAAATGAAGGATTTGAATGCAAAAGATGGATATGAAATTGAATGCAATTAATCTATATTTTTTATATTTTCTATGCAATAAGAATGATAAACTGATATGCTATGGATGCTAAATGATCTAACAATGAAGATTCTAACAATGATATGAAAACTATGAAATTCTATGCTAAGATATAAAAGCTATGCAATTGAAATTGATCTCACAAAGCTTTGAATTCGCAAGTTGATTCTTCAGCCTCCAATTCTCCAGCGTGATTGTGCAAAATATGTGGATGCTTTGAGATGAGCTGAGGCTTGTTTTATAGAAATCCAGGGCTTTGGAGGTGCATGGATAAAAGCCATAAATCACTCAAATAACTCAGGTTGATTTTTGAGTTATTTTTAAATAACAAATAATTAAGTCACAAAAACATGCAAAAGCTAAGCTTTAACTCAAAATAGAGTTTAGCTTTAATTGATAATTGATAGTTGTCTACTTTTATGATTGTGCATGTTTTAATTATGAATTAATTTAATAATAAAGTGATTTATTTCCAACTTAACTGATTTTAAAAAATAAAACAATTGATTTATGGGTTAATCAACTATTTTACCAAACTTTTATTAAAAATTATGTTATTAAATAATGACAACATGCTTTAATTAATTAAATAAGAATTTAATCAATTAGTCATAGGAATTTTGATTTATTGTCAAAATTAAATAATACAATTAATAATAGATAGAATTAAATTTAATTACACAATTAAGTGGCAAGATATTAAATCTAATTAATTAAATATGAAAATATTCAATTAATCAAACTTAGGATAAATGTGATTTATTGCCAAATAATCATTAAATTAAAGATAATTAAGATAATTTAGGAATATTGTTAGGAATATTCCTCGATGCAGAATTTAAGATAATCAATTATGATTCGATGATGTTTAGATGTGCCTTAGATTAGGACTTTGATGTCGATTTCATTCGATTTGTCGATGTAGGAGGTTAATGAACTTATAGCCCATTTTTGGGGTATTACATTTTTCCCCTCTTTGAATTACTGTGCGAAGCATAGTGGTTCAAAGATAGTCTGTGTATGATAAAGATATGAAACTGATGTTTGAAATTGATAATTGATATGAGACAGAAGCTGATTGATATTGATTTGATATGGAGATAATAGATCCTGAATGACCAAAGATAATGTTCACTGTAGCAGCAAATGAACCTATGATTGTGAAAAAGTGTCAAAATGCCTGATTCTGAACCTTAGGATTGCAAAGAAGTGAGTGACCCATTCTAGACTTGATTGTCTTAGCAGAACTAGCAGGTATCACATCCAAACCCTTCAGTTGCCGAAGAACAAAGGAAAGAACACTATGATCTGATGGTTGCAAAAAATTGATACAGTTTACAAGATTAGGAGAATACCAGATTGATATGGATCTTGATGAATTTGATATGCCCCAAGTGATGATAGATTTTCCCCGAGCGATGAGGTCTTTTTTTTTTTGATGAATCAGTAACTAGACGTGATTGTTTGTCTTGATTACTGATGAAAGATATTGATAGATTTGATTGACAGACTTTGAATGATGTGCAATACCATGCCCCCTTCGGGATTAAAATTGAAATCTGACAAGAAAAGTCAGTGTTATAGTTTAGAAGCATGTTAATTGATTTGAGAAGTGTGGTGAAACACATTCAAGAACACATTCTGCATCGTTGGAAGGTCCCAAAAGACCAAGTTTGACTAGGTTAAACCATGAGCTGACCATGGTTGACCAAGTTGAAATTTTGATAGTTTGATGTAAGGTAATCAGTTAAGTTGAATTTTAGATTTCTGCGATGATGGAAGGTTGATTATGCAAGCAGTGAATAAGATAAATGATCTCAGATTTCAATTTTGATCCCCAAAAAGGATTCTACTTGCTGTTTCATTGGAGGAACCTTCATGTGAGATTCAGCTCTTGTTAGACTTGAAGATGCGATTTGAAGAATCATTTAAGCATTGAAGTTCGTTTAATCATTGTGAGATCATGCAAACATGAAAAATGCAAAGAGACATGCAAAATGAAATGCAACCTAAGACCGAGGACCTAGTCACTGATCATATGTTGATTTGTTATCATCATTGAACTTTTAGGTAACCGGATAAATCAATACAATGCCCACTAGCCATGAAACCATAGACATATGAATATCGATTTTTATGCCCAAGAATCAATACAACACCCACTGGTTATACAACCATGGACATATGAATATTGATTTGTTTTCGGAATGTTGGATCAGATATAAGCACCAAGGCACAAACGCTAGGATGACCTGAATATCAAGTCCATTTTGATATAGCAATTTGTACAAGCATCAAAACATAAACATCGTGATGACCTGAGTATGTCTTGCGTTGCAAACACATCAAATAGTCAAGAGATCATTCTAAATCTAATGTGAATTACCCGTAGTGACCCTTTATCGTTCACATCCTTAGGCAAGATTGCGTTCCACAGTAGGAGAAAGAACTTACTCAAAAAGACAATAGTTAGATCAAACTTCCTTGAATTGTCTGGGTATCAATGGTTGAGGTACGCATGGCCATCCAATTCGAGATAGAGGCTCTTATAGTCGGACACCATTTCAATCCGAAATTTCCAAAGTTGTTAGATTTTCACATACAAGCAGAAGACAAAGAAAATATTATGCCCCCAGTCATCACTCTCTAAATCCTATAAAGGACATCATCGAAGAGCTCGAAGGGACACAATATGCAAAAAAAAAACTCAATGCGAATCAGTAAGCATACAAGGAGATAAAAGCATGTAAAAAGCATAGATTGTTTTCAGTTGAGTTTTGATGTTTGATTGCGTTGTTGTAGATGCAAAATCCTTTCTGGAGACGAGACTGACTGACTGACTCACATGAAGCTTTAAAGGATTCTGACTGGATAGGACACGTCTAAGATACATTGGAGGCCATAGGATATGACATTGATTGCCCCCAAGTTTGAACATTGATAGGATACAGACGCTCAAGCTGATTGGTGTACAAACTGACTTATTGAAAATTGGAAATGCAGAAACAAACCGAGAGATATGTACAAACTAAAGCAAGACTGAAAGCTAGGAAAGACCAAGATTGTGCTGATAAATAGAGCATTTGGAACAAGTGGCGCCTGTTTGCCGGGTTTTCACCATCTTGGCAGAGATTCTATTTTTGCTACCAAGGCGCCTGTTTCCAGATTTTCACCAAGGCACTTTTTCTTTTTTTTCTTTTTTTTTTGTATTTTTCATTTTTTTAATTTTTTTGTACTTTTGATATTTTTTTTATTTTTTTCGTGAATCATCAAGGTGCCTATTGCTAGGTTTTCACCAAGATGTTCATTTTTTCAGGACTTTTTCCGATTTTTTGAGGACATTTACCAAGCACCTAATGCCTTAGGCGTAGAATTTCTTCAGATGGAGAACGTTGATTGGTTCTCAGAGCTGTTCTCCTTTAGTCATTGAGAGTTTATAGGCACCAGAGCCAAAAGTAGCAATGATGAAAAAGGGACCCATCCAGTTGGGTTTGAACTTCCCCTTGCGTTCTCGATGGGATTGATTTTTAGGATTTTCTCTCAAGACTAGATCACCAATCTGGAATTCTCTGTGTCTGACTTTCTTGTTGTAGCCTCTAGACATTCTTTTCTGATACACTCTGAGATGATCATACGCTGCTTGCCTGCGCTCATCTAGTAATTCAAGTTCTTGTAACCTAGACACTCTGTAGTCTTCATCAGTGACAAGTCCATGCATTTTGATTCTGAGTGATGGGATTTCAACCTCAATAGGTAGTACCACTTCAAACCCATAAACTAAAGTGAAAGGTGTAGCCCCTGTAGGCATTTTGATACTAGTTTTGTATGCCCAGAGAGCTGGATTGATCATGAGATGCCAGTCTCTTCCTATTTTATTCACTGTTCTGTGTAAGATTTTCAAGATATTTTTGTTTGAAGCTTTAGCTTGTCCATTCCCTTAAGGATAGTAGATAGAGGACCAATGTTGAGTAATCTTGAATTTGGCACATAAGTCATCTAGGTCCTTGTTTTTGAATTGTCTCCCATTGTCTATGACTATGGAATGAGGGATCCCATATCTGCAAATGATGTAGTTTAGGATGAACATAGAGATCTGTTTCCCTGTTGCTTATGTCAGAGGAACTGCTTCTACCCATTTTGTAAAATAATCTGTAGCTGTGATTATATGGGTATGTCCATTAGAAGAGTGCGGATGGATAGCGCCTATGAGATCAAATGCCCATTGTTGAAAAGGCCATTGTGTAGTAAAGGGAATTAGATCTCTCCCTGGAGCATGAATCAAGTTGCCATGTACTTGACACTGTTGATAGTTTTTAGCAAATTTAATAGCCTCTTTCTCCATTTCAGGCCAATAGTACCCAGCCCTAATAAGTTTTCAAGCTAACGTTAAACCGTTCAAGTGTGACCCACATATACCCTCGTGGACTTCCTCTAATGCACGTTGAGACTCTTCTCGTTCTAAACATCTAAGCAGTGTACCATCTAGACCTCATTTGTACAGATCATTACCAATGATGACATATCGGGATGCAGATCAGATAAGGTTTCATTTATCAAAATGGTTAAAAGACTCAGGGATGATTTGGTCGTGGAGATAGGAGAACAAATTTTTGTAGCGAGATGAGTCATAACCTACAACAGTGCAGATCATGCGGGTTTCAGGGGAGTCATATGCAGGATAGGATAGGGCTTCCACCAGGAACTCATAGCGTAGCTCATGTTCTGGCTGCTGTAAGAGAGTAGATAGTGTTCCCATTGCATCGCCAGCCTTATTCTCCATTCTGGGTATTTTCTCAAATGTGATAGAGATGAAGTATTTCTTTAAATCATCTACCATTCTCTTGTAAGGAATGAACTTTTCATCTTTGGTTTGGTACACATCATTGACTTGGTGGATAACCAATTGTGAGTCTCCATGGATGTGCATCTCTGTAACTCTCCACTGTTTTGCCATTTTCATACCATTGAGAAGTGCCTCATATTCAACAATATTGTTTGTGTAAGGAAACTTTAGTCTGAATGCTTTGGGTATCGAGTATCCTTGAGGAGTGATGAACAATATGCCTGCTCCAGATCCATTCTGTGTGTAGGAGCCATCAAAGAATAACTGCCATGCTCTAGAAGAGAGGTGCATGATAGAAGAATCAGGAAATTCCATTTGCATGGGTGTATCATCAAATAGTGGTGCTTCAGCTAATTGATCAGCAATGACCTGTCCTTTGATAGCTTTTCTTTCAATATATTCAATGTCAAATTCGCTCAAGAGCATGACCCATTTAGCTAATCTACCTGTGAGGGAAGATTTGCTTAGTAGGTACTTCAGTGGATCAATCTTAGCTACCAAATGAGTGGTATGAGCTAACATGTAATGTCTCAGTTTCTGTGATGCAAAGATCATAGCTAGACATGCCTTCTCTATCATTGAGTAGTTCTTCTAATAGGCCACTAAAGTTCTACTGATATAGTAGATGGCTCTTTCTTTCTTGTTCTCATCATGCTGTGCTAGCAATGCCCCCAGTGATGTATCTATTGCGGAGACATATAATATTAATGGCTTCCCATGAATAGGAGGCATTAGGATAGGAGGATTCGAGAGATAATTCTTGATATGATCAAAATTCTTTGCACAGTCTTCATTCCATGCAAAGGTCACACCTTTATGTAATGTCTTTGTGAAAGGTTGTGTTATGTCAGCTAACTGTGATATGAATCTTCTGATGGACTGTACTCTCCCTTGCAAAGTTTGCATTTGACTGATATTCTTGGGAGGTTGCATCTCTATGATAGATTTCACCTTAGCTGGATCAACTTCAATACCTTTCTTGGAGACAATGTATCCTGGGAGCTTTCCAGAAGTGACTCCAAAAGCACACTTTTTAGGATTTAGTCGAAGACTAAATTTTTCCATTCTGTCAAGGATCATGCTCAAGTCTGTTAGATGTTCAGTTCTAATCATGGATTTTGCCAAGGTATCATCCACGTAATCCTCCATTGTTCTATGCATCATATCATGAAAAATAGATGTCATTGCTCTTTGATATGTAGCTCTAGCATTTTTGAGTCCGAATGGCATAACATTTCAACAGAAGGTTCCCCACGCACATGTGAAAGTTGTTTTCTCTTGATCTTCTGGAGCAATTTTGATTTGGTTGTACCCAGAAAAGCCATCCATTAAGGAATACATTTCATAGCCCACAGTCATGTCCACTATCATATCAATGTTAGGCAGTGGAAAATCATCCTTAGGGCATGCTCTGTTCACATCTCTAAAGTCCGTGGACACTCTGATTGAACCATCTAGTTTTGAAATAGGTACAATGTTAGAGATCCACTCAGCATAGTATATGACACGAATGAATCCAGCTTTGAGGAGTTTTTCTAGCTTTGCTTTGACTAAGAGTGCCACATGAGGATGCATCTTTCTCAATTTATGTTTCACTAGTTTTACCCCAAGAGCAATGGATAGATGGTGCATAATGAGATTGGGATCCAATCCTGGCATATCTGAATATTTCCATGCAAAGTTGATCTTTTTTTTTTATAAGAATGTAGTGAATTTTTGTTTCTCTTCTTCTGATAGAGATTGTGCTACATGTACCAATTGTGGTTCCTCTGTTGTACCCAAATTGATGGATTGAGTGGGTTCAATCAGAACTGGAGATCTATCCTGTAAATGACTCAGAAGGACATCAAATATCATATCTGCAGGTGCCTCAGAGAGGTTTTCACCTTTAGATACGTCTTTTCTTTTTGCTTTTGTAGGTTCTGAGACTGCCACAAAGTGGTTTTCACCCTCAGAACTCTTTTTCTTTTTATTTTTATGTTTTTGACTAAGATATTTGATGTCCGACTCGGTCATGCTAATGCTTGGTTCGCTGATGGAAGTCCTCATAGGCTCGACTGCATTGAGGTAACAAGCAAGGGCATAGTCACTGGAAAAAGTGTAAACACCATGGCTTGGGTTTGTGGAAGTTTGGTCGATAAGATCAGGGCGTTGGATAGTCAAAGCGGGAAAGGCTTGGGATATGGTGTTCACGGATGGGGATATGTCATCATTGGTCCTAACCTAACGCTCAAGTTCAAAGGTGATATTACAGCTCAAAATGTTTAACTCGTGAATAGGCTCAATGTCATCATGGGAGTCCTCTTCAGCCATAGGTGGATCAGACACGTTAAGTTCATTGTTTTTCTCTAGACCTACGTTGGGTTGAGATAAATATTGGTGAATAACATCAATATATTTCTCTGTGATAAGCTCATCTTCTTCTGGAATGGCACCCCATTCATAGTCATTTGACTCAGCTTCTGATTCAGGATCTCTAGGAAATCTTAGAAAATGTGTGAAATCAGGATGAATACCCCAAGAAGGATTACCCTCAGTCTCTGACTTGAATTCATATTCATGGGAATTAGTGTTAGAATAGCTACCCCCTTCTTCTTGATTGTTTTCAAGATTAGCTGGTTCTTGTGGTGCAACTATCTCCTGATTGATAGTAGGTTCTTGTGTTTCTACTACATTAATTCTTTTGATAGGATCATCTTTATCATCAAGAAGGTCTTTGATCTCTTTAGGCAATTTTTCATAGGGGATGAGTTCTGAACTATCTGAATCACTATTTGATCGTTCTATTTCTTCTTTCTTAAGAAGAGGTTCCCCTGGTATGATCTACTCTATGACATGAGAACTACCACCTTTGAGATGATAAGGTCTCCTTGTAAAGACTAAGCCTGCAGTATCTTTGTTTGTTCTACCAGTATGTGGAATGGGTGTCACAAGACCCTTTCCTCTAATTCCTAGAGGTCCTTGACCTGGATACCCCATCTTAGCTATCAATTTGTTCCCTGGACCGTATGAAGTAGAAGGGATTGTAGGTGCTATAGATTCACTAGGTTGAACAATTTTAGATTCAGAATCCTCTTTGTATAGCCATGCTAGCACAGCTTCATCCTCTTCAAATTCTTGTTTGGATACTTGCTCTGCCACAAAATTTCTTTTGTATGCTTCCATAGGTTCCTTAGGTTCTGATTTAGACTGCTTCAAGGATTGTCCATACGACATAGGTGAGATTGGGAGAGATGTCAGAGACAAGACTGGCTCTATAGTGTATTCTCCCATCCCATTTTCTTTGATATTGATCTCTTTAGCAATGTCGTCCATCTTAGATGTGGAAGCAACATTTAGCTGCTTGATGGAAGATTCTCTGTTATTGGGAACAAGCTTATTGGCACTTTCCTTCAATGTATTGCAAGTTGTACTCAGATCCGCTGGGATAGTAACCTCCACTCCTTCATAGGGAAATTTTAAGCATTGATGGTACGTAGAAGGAATAGCTTGCATTTCATGTATCCAGGATCTCCCTAGAAAGATATTGTAAGCCAATGGTAGATCAAGCACCTGACATGTGGTATCTTTGATGACTGGACCCACTCGGATAGGTAAGACAATGGTGCCTTTAGAAGCTCTTTCTTGTTCATCATAGGCTTTTATGGTGATCTTTTTTCGAGGATCAATAGCCATCTCTGAGAATCCCAACTGTGTGATTAAGTTGTAAGAACAAATGTTGAGGCCTGCGCCCCCATCTATCAATACACGTTTGACTCGACGGTTCTAGATCAAGACTTCTATGTGCAAGGGTTGATTATGTGGGTGACTTAGGGACTTGTCATCTTCCTCTAAAAAGGAGATATATTGCGGAGACGTTAGATGACCAACCATAGTCTGGAACCTGTCTAGATCTAGATCATCAGGAACATTAGAGCTGAGCAAAGCTTTGTCTAGGATATCTCTATGAGCTGGAGATATTCGAAGTAACTCAAACATAGAGATTTTGGCATTGGTATGCTGGAGTTGTTGGACGATGCTGTAAGATGTAGGTCTTGTATCCTTTGGATTGGAAGATTTCGAGGCAACCTTCTGTTTAGAAGCAGATGTGAGATTAAAAGGTATCTTAGGGACATTAGATGAACTTGGTGTTTGTCCTTTCAAATGAGCCTGAGCTTGTGATCTGGTAACCGCATTAGCTGAGGAATGATTTCTGTCTCTTCGTACAATTGTGATGACATTGCAGCTCTCAGAGAGACATGGTTCAACCATATTGATGATAGCATTGTTTCCAGGGTAGGCATAGTTGACTTTTGCCCCCATGTTAGGCTGAGAAGTGGAAACTCCCTTGCCATGTTGTCGAAATGGTTATGTAAATGCTGTGTGATCATTATTGCTGGTAGGATTATCGATCGTGATGTCCCCTTGATCTATCAAGTCTTGAATGGTATGCTTCAAGTGGAAGCATCCATTAGTTCTATGGCCTTTAGTCCGATGGAAAGCACAAAATTCATTATCTTTCCACCAATATGGTTTTGGATCCAGATCAGGGTTTCAGATTGGTGGTAAAGAGATCATGTTATCAGCTATCAGGGTTCTCAGGGTAGATTCCAAAGATTCTCCCAGGGGAGTAAACTTTCATTTATTATCCCATCGTTTGAATGGCTTCTTTGGAGATGGTTCAGCAAATTTTTGCTCTAAAGCTTCAATGGCTTTGGTGGAAAGGGTGAGATTGTAGGCCGGTGCCTTTGATGGGGTGCGGATAGTGTCAACAACACCATCAGAGATGATACCTTTATTTCTATTCCAGCTCTTGTTTTTATCTTTTGAGCTAGATCCAGATTCAGACTTGTCCTTTTGAAGTGTGATTTCTCCTTTCTTGACAAGTACTTTCTCAATCTTGATTGCATTATCCACCATTTTATCAAAAGATACATGATCTTGCATTTGTAATGGATAGTTGAGCTCTGGAACAAGGTTATTGATAAAGATTTCAAGTTTCTCCATTTCGAGAATTGGTCTAGCATATAGAGAAAACTTCTTTCGCCACCTCTTGAGAAAAGTTAGGAATGATTACCCTGGATATTGCTTGAGGTTACAGATATCGATCATGGTAATCAGATGTTGAATATTGTAGGAATATTGTTGATAAAACAATTTAATCAATTCCTCAAAAGTTTTGATCGTAGAATGTAATCTTGAAAACCACTGAATGGATGCTCCTCCCAAGGATCTAGGAAAAAGACGCATCAGATAAGTTGGTTCATGCATGAATTCCATGGATTGCGTACATAACTCTCTGACATGATCTTGAGGATTAGAGTGTCCATCATATTTGTCGTACTTTGGCATCTCCACTCTTTTTGGGAATGGAGGCATATACAAGTCTTTGTCAAAAGGGAAAGGACAAAGGGCCTCCATGGAGAATTCCTTGGGTTCCTTCTCTTTCTCAATTTTATTCATTTTGACCTACATAGCGTGCAGCTGGTTCATTATGGCCATCATCAGAGTTTCTTCCTCATGCGTGATGATATCTTCGACATTGAAGTGAGGAGGAAGTTTAGCTCCTTCCTGGGCTAATTGCAAAAAGTATGCCTCTCTATCCATTTTCAAGAAATGCCTCATCATTCTTTTCAATTCATCGTCATTCTGACACCGATGGATTTTAGAGGGTGTAGGTTCTTGGTCAGCATTATGTTGAGAATGGTGTCCCTGGGATCCTCCTCCTAGAGAACCATGGTTTGTCCCTGCTTGAGACATGATAGGAGTTTTTGGGCTCTCTGGAACAGATTGAGGAGGAGTTTTCTGATTACCTCTGTGAGTTGATAAAGGAGGTATGTAACCAGTTTTCAATCGAAAGTTACCGAGACCGTCATCTTCGTAGATACCTGACTTGATGAGTTGTTCAAGAGTTGGACCTGGGGTATTGGTCAAAAGTAAGTTCTGAGATGTTTCTTCTGATTTCTTGTGTGAAGAAGCTCTGGTCTCCACCATTAACTTTGAATGAAATAGAAGAAAAGGACGAAGACAACTGAAGAACAATTTGATTCGAGAAAATCGGATGACGCAACCTTGTCAAGATTATGATAGTTTTGAAGATCTGATGAGATGTGGGTGAAGGAAACTGTGCCCTGGATGTATGGGATAGATCGCCCAAAAGATAGCGGACACGAGTTCTCAACACTTAGTCTATTTTTGAAGATTGATTGAAGATTGATAGTTATGACAAGGTTTTGACATGAGATAAAAAGGACTCAAATTGATCAAACAAAAAGCTAGATTGGATTCAAAAGATCAATCTCAAAAAATGGTAGAATGCTCAATAGCTACTGCTCTGTTCCTGACACAATGATATTTTTGACAGATTCTGGAACTAGGCTGGAAACATTGGATATCTTGCAATTTGACAATTTCTGACAACTCTCTCACATTTTTCCAAATGACACTCTGCAAACTCGTACGACACTGGGTAGTCTATGAAATGACAGTTGTTAAACTCGTACGACAGTTGGGTAGCAATGAAACGACAGTTGACAAAACTCATACGACACTGGGTTCTCAATCATATGACATATGGGTAATACTGAAATGACACTTGACAAAATTCGTACGACTGTCTGACTTCTTGAAATGACTTTTGACTCCAGAAAAGATTTTACGTCAATTTTTGCAAAATTTAAGGTCTTCAGTTTTGGATTGTTTGCAAATTGTACTGTCCAGATTTTGAAGGTTATACCAGATTTGATCATTTTTAATAGCCAAGTAGATAAACAAGCACGCAGAACAGCAAGCAAGTGATTCCAAGCACGTCTGAAAATAATGAACAAGGGCAAAAGCAACCTTGCGCATGAACAATCAAGTGACCAAATTGTGCTAATCCCTGAGAGTACTAATTGTGTATGTTCTGAAAAGTTTTGCAATAACACACATATACCTGAAAATGAAAAATTGGCCTCTCTAGTGTTTTTAGTAATGGCTTGACTCTGCAACTTTTATGATTCAAAAGGGTGAACTCCAATCCCGGCGCACCAAGGTTTTGACACAGTCCGAGAACTTAATCTTCAAGAGCTGCTAGGGAGATCTGACAACCCAACAATGAACCATACCTATGGAGATTTCTTCCACAAGGACATTTATATGGCGGCCGTCACTACCATGGCAAAAATGGCTATTACCGCTTGAGGTTCCGTCAACGCAGTTTTCCCTGTGAAGGGATTGTCCGCTACGGTTAACCCTCTCTAAAGGTGACTCATAATAGTATACCACAAGGGGACTTGGCTCCAGATCCAAGGTTTTTGACACCTTTTCACTTTTAACCCAAACAAAGCAAGCAGATTAATCCGACACGCTAAGACAAAGTTTTGTTCCACCAAGGTCTGTGATATCAACTCCACATGATCTATCAACCTCTCCGAGGAGAGAATGTATCAATCAATAAGAGAAGATGCACTAACCAATTTTGATTCACCAAAGCTCGTGATATCAACCCCACGTGATCTATCAACCTCTCCGGAGAGAGAATGTGTCAATCAATAAGAGAAGACGCACTAACCAAGTTGAATGTGAAACGCACTAAGTATCCTCCCTACCTACAAGGATTCTGTCGTCAAGAAAGATTTCGCTAGGAATCCAATCTCTCAAGAATCATGAATAGTGTTCATAGGGCCTAATTACTATGTGAGCACAGATATATTCCCGAAAGCAAATCTACCAAAAGCATCCAAAAAGTAGAAAGAGGAACACTTTACGCTTAAAGCAAATATGAGATGAGTCCACAAGGTGGAACACTTAACACCTCACACAAGCTAAAAATGAGTCCCCAACTTAGAAAACAAGTGAGTTCCTAAAAGCATAAAAGGGTTGCCAAGTGGAACACTTAACGCTTCTATCCTGTTGACCCCTCCCCTTTATGGCGCTGAGATTGCAACCACGGGGCGGAAATGAGGGGCCGGCGGATTAGCGAGTCCAATAACCCAAGATAGCAATCAAGATCAATCACAAGTATCTAAGACTACTTAATGAATCCTTAAGGGGTCACAACCTAGTATCAATTATGCAAGTGTGTAGAAATAGATCAAACCATGAAAAGATGCACACAAGCCAGACACATAAGAGATTTGTTTTAGGATCCAAATTGAAATATTATTAGCTTGAGAAGAATACCTTAGATCCAATGCTCTGCAATCCAGAATTTAGCACACATCTGAAAGTACAAAACCAAGACAAATCAACAGCAAACTGTAAGCATTAGAAATCAATAATCTAAAAGTACAAATATGCAAATTCTGTGATCAAATGGAAAAATTTGAAAATGAAACCAACATGCTTGGATTTGGCTTGGAAAGAGCTTTCCAATGATATATCACACTTAAGCTTTCAATACCATATGTGAAAATTTCACAAAAAAATGGGTGCCCATTTTCCAGAGGCACGGATTCTGAAAATGCCAAAATTTTCAAAAAAAACAAATCAGAAAATAGAAAGCTGGCGTGATCAAAATAGGCATAGGCGTGATTGAAATGAGCACAGGCGTGACTGAAATGTGCACAGGCGTGATTTAAATACTCATAGGCGTGATTTAAATACTGATAGGCATGACTAAAACTGGCATATGCATGACTGAAACTGGCAGATGCGTGACTGAAACTGTCAGATGCATGACTGAAACTGGCAGATGCATGACTGAAACTGTCACATGCGTGACTGAAACTGTCACATGCGTGAGTAGAATGCTTGTAGGCGTGAGCAGAATGCTTGTAGGCGTAAGCAGAATGCTTGTAGGCGTGAACAAATTTCTCGTAGGCGTGAACAAATTTCTCGTAGGTGTGACAGATCACTTGTAAGCGTGAACAAATTGCTCGTAGGCATGAACAGATTGCTTGTAGGCGTGATCAGATTTCTCGTAAGTGGCGTTAGATTGCTCGTAAGCGGCGTTTTTCCTGTTTGCGCAAAAATGATGAAAAAGTGACGCCAAAAATATATAAAATTAGATAAAAATGAAGAGAATGAGGCTCAAGGCCCCACGGTGGGCGCCATAAATGTGTGTGTGAAAATTGTACCTGATCTGTAGACACAAAACTCAGTAAAACATTAGAGGTTAGCTATAATCAAAATCGTGCAAAATTGAAAACTATCTAACCAAGCGATTTACTGCCTTCTAGTAGGTGCGAGATTGATGTTCTCAGATTGTAATCGAGATCAGTGACCTAGACGACACCTAAATGAAAGATTTGAATGCAAAAGATGGATATGAAATTGAATGCAATTAATCTATATTTTTTATATTTTCTATGCAATAAGAATGATAAACTGATATGCTATGGATGCTAAATGATCTAACAATGAAGATTCTAACAATGATATGAAAACTATGAAATTCTATGCTAAGATATAAAAGCTATGCAATTGAAATTGATCTCACAAAGCTTTGAATTCGCAAGTTGATTCCTCAGCCTCCAATTCTCCAGCGTGATTGTGCAAAATATGTGGATGCTTTGAGATGAGCTAAGGCTTGTTTTATAGAAATCCAGGGCTTTGGAGGTGCATGGATAAAAGCCATAAATCACTCAAATAACTCAGGTTGATTTTTGAGTTATTTTTAAATAACAAATAATTAAGTCACAAAAACATGCAAAAGCTAAGCTTTAACTCAAAATAGAGTTTAGCTTTAATTGATAATTGATAGTTGTCTACTTTTATGATTGTGCATGTTTTAATTATGAATTAATTTAATAATAAAGTGATTTATTTCCAACTTAACTGATTTTAAAAAATAAAACAATTGATTTATGGGTTAATCAACTATTTTACCAAACTTTTATTAAAAATTATGTTATTAAATAATGACAACATGCTTTAATTAATTAAATAAGAATTTAATCAATTATTCATAGGAATTTTGATTTATTGTCAAAATTAAATAATACAATTAATAATAGATAGAATTAAATTTAATTACACAATTAAGTGGCAAGATATTAAATCTAATTAATTAAATATGAAAATATTCAATTAATCAAACTTAGGATAAATGTGATTTATTGCCAAATAATCATTAAATTAAAGATAATTAAGATAATTTAGGAATATTGTTAGGAATATTCCTCGATGCAGAATTTAAGATAATCAATTATGATTCGATGATGTTTAGATGTGCCTTAGATTAGGACTTTGATGTCGATTTCATTCGATTTATCGATGTAGGAGGTTAATGAACTTATAGCCCATTTTTGGGGTATTACATTTGCATACCATAAAGATGGCAATTGCTTTGCAAATGCATTTACCCAAATGCCATTTGGATGCCTTTTCAACATAACAATTCTCCTAGATAATGTGGATTGTAGCATGACAATGTAATTAGTTTCATTTATTTGGAATTCATCCAAGAAATCGTCAAATGATTTTTCCTTTGTATAGTGTTTCTTTTCCAATTCCTTGAAGAAGGTTTTTGCTCTATCTTTCATTGTAGCATTAACAGTTTTCAAGGGCTCTAGTACTGTTGTTCTTCTCATGGGAGGCATAGGAAAGCTAAATCGATAGTTGGAGTTTTTATATTTTTTACATGTCCTTGTATGATGGTGCGTCTGCATCTTTGCAAGGTTTGTATCAAGCAAAGAAGAGTCGCATGAAATATACTTGTCTACAATGTTTTCTACATCACTATTATTGCAATTTCCATATATTGGTGCGTCTTGCACCCATAACATGAAATGCACATGCTCATTTCCTCGATTTTAGAATTCAGTGACAAAATAGTAGTCCAATACTTTGCCAAATAGCTGACTATTTTTCAGCATCATTTTATGGAATGTGTTGATCCTATGATTGAAGTAACGACTGCAAAGAACTAGGTTTTTCCTAATTTCGAAGTCTAAATCCCGATCTTCTATAGTTTCATTGTGCTTCGGTTCTTGCATAGAAGATATGTCTTGTAATGCTTTGCATAATGGCTACCAAAAGTGCTCAGCACTTGTCAATGTCACAAAGAAAGTTGGAGGTCCTAATTGTCTTATCATTGCAAAAATATTTTTCCTTGTGTTATCTAAATAGTCTGGAGATGTACGTATGCTCCTTAGTGATCTAAAGCCTAATGGAGATCTTAATATTTTCTCCAATTTTGCAGGACTACGAACATCTTTTGCCAGCAACTTTTTACCTTTTAGTTCAGCTTTTCTTATGCACACCCATGCAAGTGATGATATTTGTTGAATAATAACTTTAATGGCTTTGAAGAAAATATTTGTTATGTGTGTTGCAAAGTCATTATGTTTATGCATGAGCTCCCATTTTGCTATTTTTTGGAAGGATAAATTATTTGTAATGTCAATTGCTCGTGCAAATCCATAAAATAGAGTTGGAAAGTTCATTTCTTCTGAGTAGGTGTCTTGAAATATGCCAAGAGGCTTAAATCCTTCAGAGGGTACAATTTCAATTATAGTTGTATCAAGGTCTTTGATTGAATGTGGGTCATTGAACCAATGAATGAGTGATTCAGCTATTGGCTCTTCGTCAAGTTCAGTCATATCATCATTGATTTCTATTTCTGGTTCAATATCTGTATTGAAGGGTTGTTTTTTTTGTAGAAACTAGAGCTTCCCAATCTTTATTTATAGAGATATTCTCTTTTTTATACAATGGTGTATTTGATAAACTTGTCAAAGCAGCCATTACACAAGCAGGTCTAACATTTCCTTGTGCATATGCATTTTCATACTCTAGTTTTCATTTCAATTTGACTGCTACTATTCTAGTTTCATCTATTTGTTTAGGTAAGGCTTGTTGCACCTTGTCAAAGTCTACAGGCACATTGATAATTGTGCCATTTAAGCCATACTGTGATCTTTTGTATCCTAATTATCTTATTTGTGCAAAAGCAATACGTAGGGAGACAAGTCTTTCTTCTAGAGAAGTCAATGTGTGGACAACATCTATTCGTGGATTGTGTCTTATTTTCCATGGTGTAGCAAAAGAAGGCACTTTGCCAAATGAAATAGCTTTTATACATTGTCTACAAATGGGCTGCCCTACTTGAATTTTCTTTTTGTTAGTTGCAATGGGAAGCAAAGAGAAGGCCTCAACACATGCGTGGTGAACTTTGCAAATGTTTTTATGGAAATGAAGCATTTCACAAACAACACATGATTGAGTAGGTGTGTCATTTATGGTTTGCAAGTATATGTCAATAGATTTTTGTATTTGATTGGTTTTTTTAGATCGATTTTTACATTTTATTGCTTGATGGCTAGGCCTTTTCATGTTTATGGTTTCTTGATTTTGAATGCTGCTTGTTTTGGCCATTTTTTTATTGTCTTTGCCTTTTTCTTGGTTGCCTCTATCACATATTGTAGCTTTTAAATGTCTCAACGAGCGTGGGATTCTTAAATCTGTGCTAGGTGAACATGTAGTTGTTTGAGGGAAGGACCTTGTAGTAGCTGTAGCAATTGTATTATTTGGAGAAATGGTTTGGGGATAAAGACGAACCAATTGACTACAAATATTTGGCACAATAGTTGACATGGTTGATGAAAGGTTGGGATTTTGATCAAGCATCGTAGGTGATGCAAATGCAAATGCAGTTTGTTGCTCTTCTAGCAGAGTACATTCTTCTGTATGAATACTATTCAACAGTTGTGTTTTTTGGACCGATTCATAATGGCAATGGTCAGAGTTTTGTTCGTAGAAGATTAAATTAATGTTTTTTTGTGGTTGTATGCAGTTTCAATATGCCTTGGCTTTGGGCTGTAAATTTGTTTCCCATACGTAAATGAGTGTGTCAAATAGATATGAAAGCCACAACAAACAATATTCAGAACCCTCAACTTTGCTTTGTGCATATGGTATTCCAATTTTAGAAATGAGTGATTGAAATTGCAATATAGCATTGCTTTCTACTATATTTTGCTGGTCAAACATGCGAAAACATGACAATGCAAATTTTTTTTTCACTTTGAGTGCATTGGCCAAAGATTGTGCTACATATAATCGTAAAGAAATCGCATCAAACTGTACATCAAGAAGTAAAGCCACAGAAGAAAACATGCTTTCCCCACATGTGGAAGCAAGTGTAGTAACTCGACAAAGCCCATGTGTGTCAAATGCATTTGCAATGGTGCACCAAGTAGAGTCAAAATTGCAATTTGTGATTGATAATTGTGACTGTATATTTTGAATACGATTATGTGTACTTGTCCTTGAAAATATGGGCTCATAATGTCCGACTTTTGGGTTTGCATCATGGAAAAGGATCGATATTGTAGGATGACATGCATCTTTATTAAAGTGCAAATAAGGTTTTTTTTTGGTTGAAGACCAAATGCATATGGGTATGTTCAACCATCGAGCCAACCATTGGATGCAGAATGTGTCACCCCAAAGCCCAACTTCACCGTTGGCATTGGTCTCTACTACTAAAGCCTCATTCTACGCAGATATGTATCTTTGTCACGTATATTATGCAAATCATATAGGATTGTTGGATGTAATTCATGTTCTAAAGATCTCAACGCTATAGGACAACCATTTTGAAGACAATGCAAGAAATGATTGACAAGTCCATTGCGCAATTCAGTAGGTGTATATCTACAATGAACCAAGACATGGATTGTGTCAAATAGGCAGTCACCAATTATGTAGTTAAATGAGCGAATTCAGAAACAATGTGCATTGTCCAAAGCCTGATCAATTGATAGCATTTCTTGAAGGTTATTTGATTGATATGTTTCTACTATGATTGGATGTTTTGGCACACTTGGCTTGTTTGCAGTGGTGTTTGTGTGCATTTTTAAGACTTATTAAGGAACTTTGTCTAAGGATTCTTAAGCTAGATATCTTTAGCTAGTCCATGGAAAAGTAAAATTGCTAAAAAGGATTGCACAAAGTACAGGAATGGTTAACAATAAGTATGTCCTATTTTAACAAGTAGCTTCTAAAATGTTAGGCAAGTAGACTAATAACAATCCATTACTGACCTTGTATTGCAAACATGTGAGTGGTCCTTTAGTCTGTTATTCTATCAAGTGGAAACTGATAGATTGTCTTCTGAAAATGATAGGTTGCAAGATAGATAGATAGTTAATATATTATATTTTAGTGTTTGGAAATCAGATTTACACATTCAAATTTGAAAATAGATTTCATAAAGAAAGAAGTGGGACTGTAAATTCTAAAAACCAAATTAACAAGCTACATGTGTGAAGCATATAAATAAACCAAACATAAAAATGCAGTCTCAGTTGAACATTTTGTATGTCCAGTCAACGGAAAATATTTTAATTTAGTTAGCCATTAAGGTTTATCAACTACAAAGCTCATAAATCAAATTTTTCAGACACATAAACTGATAAGGAACTCTAGCTCGTTGCTTCATTTTGAACAAGATTACATTGAAAACTGATCTAGCAAAGATGGTAGAGATAATAAGTAGCAAACATTAAACATTAGGCATGTCAACATTAAGGATTTGGCATAGAATGCACTATCAATTTGTATACATAAATAATTGTTGTGAGATATTGGACCCTACAGTAGAAGGCTAATAATTTTTTCTATGTTTTTTTTGTCTTGAATGCAAAGAGAAGTTTCTGGAATTTCTTCTAATCATATGAACTTAGTTATTAAGTTTGAATATATGAGCAAAGAATCATGTACAAAATCAGCACTACTTTATCTAAATAACTGGCTGACTGAGTACAAGTAAGAAAAAGCTCCAACTGGTAACCCAAAGATGAGAAGTAAAGTAGTATTCTTGCAGAGATGAAGAAGACAATGGTTAAAATTATGAGTCGGGACAATGCAAAGTTACAAACTAAAACATTTATGCCTTATCTATTACTAAAGTCAATGCAAAATAATAATTCACACTACTTGATGAATGAGTCTTTTTGCTGTAGCAGAAACTATTGGTCCTGGAGGCAACTTCAAATCAATCCTATGTGTTCTCAGTGCAGAGGAGAACAAAAGCACAGTATTAAGACTAGTTGTAGATGGAAACAAGTTGTCATTCCTCCTTAAAAGCAATTTAAAATGTCCGAGGATGTGTTTGAAGATGAACATTATGGCATGCAGTGAGATATGAGCAAAAAAATTGAAAGATCTAGACACTTCTATAGACCTATTTTGCAATTGCAATGGTGTCAAAATTTCTAAAAATTCAATTAGTGATATACATTAGAATTTATTTTTTGTACATGATCTTGTGGATTCTTGTGCACAAGTTATCAATGACAGTGTTTTAGGCCAAAAAAGCATCTCTAAACAATCTTGGATATTAGGCCTCAAGAAGCATCCATACTTTGTTGAGAAGGTATTTCTCTCTTATTTACTGTCTCATCTATATATACAAATGCTACATCTATCTTTCCTTCTCAACTTTAGGAGATCAGAGTACTATTTATTATCACATAGTTGAACATTAATATTGTCAGTTTCAAAAAGGAAGAAGAAAAATCAGACATCTAGATTGAAAATTTCTTCCAACTTTATACATTTACTTCTAGCCAATCCTTTGGTCAAATTTTATATTTTTCAGATTTACGGTTTATGCTTTGGGTATCACAGCAACACAGATCCATTTCTAATATTGAAGAGCTCCAGTTTTATATCTACCAATAGTTTCAGCTCTTTAAACATACAGATATATGATATATCAATAGAACTAATGCATATTTACAAAGAATATGTTTGTCACAATGTAAACAGCTTATGATAAAAGCTATCATATATCACATTGATGTTGCACCATTCTAACAAAATGAAAAACAAAACAAAACCATTTTAAAAGAAATTACGATGAACCAATTAAGGACATGAAATTAATTCAAGCTATTGAAAATATTGAAAAAATGGATTAAAGGTTGAAAAGGTCATCGTAAACTAACAAAGAAAAGTAAAACACTACGTATCTTGGCAAGACCAAAACCAATTGGCAAACATACTAAATAATAGTTGAACCACTGGTGTACTCAATTTTAATTAAAAAGAACTGAAATGAATGATGTTAGAGTAAATAAGCTACTGATTCCCCAAGTTACAAGAGAATTCAAAAACATGGAATGGTTGTATCCTTTTTCCAAAAGTAAAAAGCAGAGCCCTATACTTTTACGTACATGATGAAAACAAAACACTGGTGCTCAATAACTTGACAAGAAATGCACAATATAATCTAAAAACAATTGGTATAGAAAAGTTTGCCAGACCTGCTTGGAAGCAAAACACTGGTGAGTTAAGTAGACTAACAGAAACACAAATTTTCATTGTAAAGTTACCATGCCATGTTCTTTGGCAAAAAAAGCATCCACGGGTATAAGAAACCACTGTGAACTAAAAAATGCATGAAAAAATTCAACAAATCAGTGTTACAAAAACCTAAATAACTACTTCAAGCATCTTGAAAGTATGAAAGAATTACTTAGGCTCAATTCCTATAGTAATTTACTTTGGGTAAACAGTCAAAGCAAAATGCTAGAATTACAATTTCCAGTTTCAGTAGTTCCTTTAAAATCATTTTTGAGAATAAACCATGTACACAAATAAGGTAACCACACATCTTATCAAAAAATAATGATCAGGAAAAAAAGCCTACATAACTTATTCCATAAATATAATCATCAAAGAGATGAATGTTGATTATAATTCAGAATAATAGTCAGCAGAATCTGTAAAATACTGGTTATTTATTTGGAAC
The DNA here is from genome assembly GCA_027943335.1 of Chamaecyparis obtusa. Classification (NCBI taxonomy): domain Eukaryota; kingdom Viridiplantae; phylum Streptophyta; class Pinopsida; order Cupressales; family Cupressaceae; genus Chamaecyparis; species Chamaecyparis obtusa. Next base: position 30,209 of record BSBK01001400.1, on the reverse strand, counting down.
AAAGAAATAAGCAAAAAAAAAGGAGAAATAACCACTAAAGCACATACTTAATAATCAAAGTTAAAATACACCATAACTGGGTAGAAATGTCAGGGCAAACACATTAAACAATAAATTCACTTATGATGAAACAAAATTTTAAAAAAATCTGCAATCTTCAAAAATAGAAGAAAAAATAAAACTCAGTTGAGAAAAACTCAATAAAAATGCTAAAAATTGCATTTGTAAAAACTATATATATGTTATCTACAAAGTTGCATGGAAACAGATATGGATACAAATACAGATAGGGTATCATATGTGGATACGGCCATTTTTTAATACCCCCAACCTCATCATGGCAGTTAATGTACAGGAATTAGTTTTAAAAATATACACCTGTTTAGGTTTTCAGGAATCACAGCCCCAGTGAAGCACTATATAATACCCATATATATATCACACAAACTTTTCTTTTTCCTCAATAAACTTGGAGAGTGGAGTAAAACAGGGCTGTAGTTCTTAACAGAAAAATGAGTGAACACTTGTCAGACAAACCAAAAAAACAATTCTAATTACTACAAGTTTGTGAACCAATTTACATAAACTATAGATAAACATCTCATTTTACAATAATACAATTATCTTGCCTATGAAAAATTTCATCATACAGCTCAAATCTATGACATAATGTCCCAACAAAATATGCCTTCATGGAGGACGATGTTTGTTGGATATGCACGAAAAGATCTTGTTGTAAAATCCTTATATATATTAAAATATATATATGAAGATGGGGAATTATAGGAGATGGGGCGGAAGCTGGTAGAGGAGGGTTGATATTGGGCATGCGTGAACATCAACATTTCTTCTAGACATATGAACCCAGAAAGCTTTCCATTTGTGCTTAGCATGATAGAGACCTAGTCTTGAAAACTCAACTCTACTAGACGTGTAAAATCCCTAGACATAATTTCGGATTATTAAACAAGAAACCTAAGGTCTCAAGTTTCTGTCAATAATGTTGTTTCTCTCAATAATCTTGTTTGGAAATGTTGTTCGGTAGAGGGCATACTGAAATAGAATTCCCTTTTCATGTATGATATGTTGCGGTGATTTAAACCCCTATTTTGGTACTTTTCAGCCCTTTCTTGATCTATACTAAGCCTGCCATTTGCAACAGTTTTAGGGCTTTTTACTGCTCGGCTGTTTGTTTGTCATATTTTTAGCGATTCTTTTACCCGGAGAGAAAGAGAGAGCGGTCTGCTGCACCAAAATGCAGATTACAACAATAGACAAAGTACCACTGTATAACAACAATTTGAGAGAAAGAAAGAAAACCAAAAAAAATGTAGACAATTTACTGTAAATTGAAATAGTCGTTGAAACTTGTAAATAGACTGCAAATATAATAGAACAACTCTTACATTTCTGATTTTCTACACAGAGACCTCCAATAAATCGCTCCAATAGTTGTGCGAATTTAGGTGGTTTGCTGCACCAAAATGCAGATTACAACAATAGACAAAGTACCACTATATAACAACAATTTGAGAGAAAGAAAGAAAACCAAAAAAAATGTAGACAATTTACCGTAAATTGAAATAGTCTTTGAAACTTGTAAATAGACTGCAAATATAATAGAACAACTCTTACATTTCTGATTTTCTACACAGAGACCTCCAATAAATCGCTCCAATAACTATGCGAATTTAGGCTTTCGAGCTAAAGGAAATCCAATTTGCAGAATTGAAACCTCACATTGCGTAAGGACACAATGAAGATGATATAAATAGTGCCACCTATAAATATTAAATTGCTATTAAGAAAACTGTACTCAAGGCATGTAAAATTTCTAAGGACACAATGAAGATGATATAAACAGTGCCACCTGTAAATATTAAATCGCTATTAAGAAAACCGTACTCAAGGCATGTGAAATTTCTAGAATATGAAATTGCCATATGATCGGAAAAAATATTGCCTCACAACTCTCCCCACAAATTAATATTAATAGTTTTTGCTAATTAAAAATTCATAAAACTGCCAAGAAAATTTTCATCCGCCAATAAAATTTGAAAAAAAAAAGTTTTAAAAAAATTTCAAAGATAATAAAATCAAATGCTATGTCGTTAAACTTTAGAATAGAGCTTAAATTTTTTATTAAACACGGTATTCAATGCAAAATTAATAAAAAGGGAGTGACACGAAAACATTAGTTCCCTGGCTTATAAAAGGCAGGGACTAATAATTTTTTTTAAAATAATTTATTATTTTTATTTTAATCAAATGCGTATTTCATGATGAGGTAATTGATAACCGTGAAAGTTATTTATTTTTCAAAGAACCGTCTAAAGTGCGTTTAGTCAATTTGATTGATAAACAAGATGTTTTTCATTGTAAAGAGCATAAAATTTTCCAGCTCATCTGCAACCCGCGTTTAAAAGCAGCTGGCAACACGCCTGAGCCACAATTAAATTTCCTGTCCCCACAAATCCAATATGTATATATATATCCGCCGCAAAGCTCTGAAAAGCAGTTAAAAATCCTTAGCTTCACTTCCCAAGCTCGTCACGAGTTCGAATCTCGAGCACCCTCTGCTATCCAACATGGTTAAACCCTCGCCAGAGAAGAAAACCCCAAACAGTATAAACATGAGGCGACAACATTTCAAGGGAGTGAGAATGAGAAAATGGGGGAAATGGGTTTCCGAAGTGAGAGTACCCAATTTCAAAGGCAAAGGCAAGATTTGGTTGTTGGTTGGGATCTTATGATACCCCTGAACAAGCCGCTCGCGCTTACGACTGTGCTGTTTATTACCTCAGAGGATGTAAAGCAAAGTTTAATTTCCCTGAATCTTTTCCGGAAATTCCATCGGCTTCCTCGCTTTCTCCCGCTGAGATTCAAGTTGTTGCAGCCAAGTTCGCCAGGGAAGAATCCCGGCAGGCGCTCGACTGTAACGCCACATTTTCAGGTTCGGAATTGCAGTCGTGTATGTACAGATCCCAAAGTTTAGTGGAGCAGGATTTGGGGCTTTTAGATTCACTTCTTCAGGAGGTCGAGAGCTTTGAGTCTCCGATTACACTGGATTTTCTTCCACTAGACGAGTTATTAGAGGATACTGATTTTCTGAAGGTCTTTTTCTCCAGCGAGTGGACGGAAGACTCTTCGGATTTCTCAATTTCCAATATTTAACAAGATTTCCTAAAGAAATTTGTGTTGAAAGGGGGGAGTTTTTCAAGTCCCTCTGCAACACTAAATCTTTACTATTTGCTCTGCAATTCAAATTAACTTCAGATACTATATTTTGCTCAGAAAGTCGATGGCTGCAACGCTCAGCACTTTCCTTTTAAGCTTCTCTGCACTCTTTGGATGGGATAAATTTTTTGGGGTTTAACGAGGGTACACCCTACCGATTTGGATGCTCACCGCTCAAAAGACAATGCAAAACCCTCGTAAACTCTTCGGGCTGCAAAAGAGGGGAAAATAATACAAGGGTAACATACGTGAAGGAAGCGCCTTTTAGATCATTATATCAATAGGAAAATATAAGAAGGGTGAATAATTGATCATTAATCTAGATCTTTGTTGTGAATTGATACAATTAAGGAACCAACACAAAGGAAAAGCTTGCTCTAAAAGGTATGCAAAACATGAGGTAAGTCCTATAAAGTTGTTATGGATAGTGCTAGAACATAAAATTTAGTTATTAAGAAGATGATAAAAAAATTTAATTTGACAAGGATAAAACATTCAAATCCATATAGGATCACATAGATTAAAGATGATCATTAGGTACTAGTAAGTAATAAATTCTTGTACAATTTCATATAGAATCATAGTGATGAAGTATTGTGTGATATTATGCCAATAGTTGCATGTCATATGTTGTTGTGAAGATCTTGAAAGTATGACATGAAAATAATTCGTGATGAAAGAAAGAACACCTCCATTACATGATCTCAAATGGGAAGAATCTATTTGGCAGATGGAAGGACATTTTTGGAAGGATTGAAACATAAAAACATGTGTTTTGCATTGATTATAAGGAAATATGCCAATAAAAGTGAAGATGGTACTACCCCAAAGCAAGGGGAGTCATCATATGAGGAAGTATCTAAATTGTTAAGATAAAATACCAAGATATCAAGGAATATCTCAAAAGAAATACCATGATTCCAAAGAACTAGTCACTAAATATAGACCCAATTCCTAAAGAAACACATATAAGATGACACTGATAAATAATGTGGAGCTGAAAAATAAGCACAAGAGTTGCTGAGTAACTTGGGTTGATTTGGGAAAGTTTAAACTGATGTGAGCTAATAGGAGTATAAGCACCAAAGAAAGATGGAAAATGGAGGATGTGCACAAACTTAGGAGCCATCAATAATATTACCAATTGTAGTCTCAAAACTACATACATATTACAATTTCACCTACAATTATGTAAATGCTTTAGTGTTCATTCTTATAGTATTTGACTACACACTCATTTTATCCCTTGCATTAGCCTTTTTCCCCTTAGGATGCTTAGGAAACCTTTTTAACAACTAGATTTTTCCATCAACTTTGTGTTAACTACTTTTTTTTTAATCTTATCTTCAATTATTTTTTAGTGTGATTTATCTGGGCACTAGCATGCCAAGGAAATTTCTACACAACATGCTAGCACCCCATGATATGTTAATTATGTTAAAAGGTTGTTTCTAAGTATTTCACCACTTGTCACCTACCCATATTAGTGGAACTCACTCAAGATTATTTGAAATGATTCGATAACCTCTTATTGCCATCCTCTGCTCACTTTCAAAACTATTATTTCACACCACACATTCTCTCTTGAATCCTTTCATGAACTCTCTTGGTTCTCTTGGGCTGCAATATCAGACCCTCTCATCATGGTTAATTTTTTGGTTGGTTGGAATTAGGACCCCTTACCCTGCTAGGAATTTTTGGATATTTTATCTGTTAATTTGCTTGTCTTACTAGACTCTTGCTTGTTGTCCTATGGCTTAGGCTGTAGAAGTAGTTTTTTTATTAGTAATGGTAGTACTCTATACTAGGGTGGTAACTTCAATGTTTATAGGTAGTCTAACTACGGTCTACGTTTATCTTCTATAATAACTTTTTCCTAAGCTATTTTTAATGTTTCTTTGCATTGTTAGTGTGTTGTGTTTGTGTGCCCATGGGAAGTGATTCTGTAAGGGTCAACACCCTAGTTTTGAAAATAATATTTTTATATTCATATTTGATGAAATGAAAAGGATTTGATGAGGAAATTGTCAACTTTCCACCAATATAAGATATGCCTTATTTTGGATTTAGTAAATAATTATAATTATTTTTCTACATGTTTATGTATAAAGTCTTAATTGATAGGTTGATTGAAAAGCATTTATAACTTTCAATGGTTTCAGTTTTTCCAAATTTGAAAGATGTGACACATTCAATGACTCCCATACTATATGAAAAACATGATTTTCATAAATTTTTGACCAAGTTATTTGAACAGGAAAATAATTTTTAATATTTTTAATAAGTTATAATAAAAAAAAAACTAATTATTTACTTTTAAAAAATTATTAAAAAATAAATAAATTCATACAACCGAATCTAGAAACTATTATAGGATTCATATGGATTATGGAATTCTAACAGCTTTGGAAAAATTATAAAAAATTATTCAGCACATCTAGTCATGTGCCCTCTACTTATATTGATATTTTTTTAAAGAAATTACTTATACTTAGGTGGATCAGGCATATACCCATTTTTTGTTTGTGTTCTAAATATTTAGTACTAATGCATTGAAATTTCAAATTTTCATCAAATAGATATACTTTTTTTTACAAAGACAACTAGTACCTTAGAAACTCTATTCAATTTGCTACAAAAACCATTCTTATATATTTTTCAAATAATGTTAGTAACCAATTCAAAAAAATTATGAAGTTGTCTAACTCTATTTTTCTGAATTTTCATTACCACTTAAGGACCTAGTTTGGACCCCAATGATCCTACATACAACTGCTACCAAGATAAATGAGGTAAGAAGTAGAATTAAAATTGCTTTAAAGTGTAGATACAGTTGATCACTTCAGAATAGGTTGTGAAAGGGATGAGAGAACATATCAATTCTCTGCTACGACATCTTAGATCAGAAGTAACAGACTTTCATACAAAATGTGGGCTCAAACAATTTAGGATTTTAATAAAGTGTTGTTAATTCCCTAGTGAACTATGTAAGAGAAACCTCATCAGCTCAAATTGACAACTAATGTATTCAAAAAAATTATTTCTTGTTTTAATAAATTAACATGGACTTGATAAACGTCTATTGGTTGCAATATAAGCTTGTTCATATGCTATAAGCAACATTTTTTCTACCAAAGAAAATTTTCAATCTTAATTCCCTACAAAATAAATAAAATGATTTTACTGCATTGTAAATATGGTTTTAATACTAGCCTTTAAACATAATTTATATGGTTTTAGGGCTAGGTGATATTATTGTTGAACTATACAATGTAGAACTTGATATTTTTCTATGGTTTTCCTATTTACTTTCAAAGATCATTTAGAAGTTTAGATATGTTAATATTTTACAAAAAATGTGAATCATGGCTCCTAGAAAGTGTGGTGAGTATATAATAATATAATTCTCAAGGGGAATGAAAGACCCATCACTAAATATGAAAGGAAGTCAAGGAGACCTCCTCTTGAATCATTATCTCATTTAATATTTTAAGATTCAAAATCTAATTCTTGAAGTATTAATGTATTAATGCACTAGCTTGAGATTGGAAGCCTTTTGATCTGTTTGTAAAAAACCTTTCAAATAAGAGAACTATGAAATGTTGGTGTTTCTTACTAATAAAGTGGTTTACGATTATTTTTGTTAGGGTTCCCAAGAAAAACCACAAATTTTGTAGAGATGGAACTATTACTAGGTGTCATTAGGATACCATCGTTACTTTACATCCTATTTTTATTCTTAATTTTCTTATAACTCAAATTCTTGTGATGTTCTATTCTTAAGGAGTCGCAAAATTTGAAAAGATAATTTTTAAAATTACTTAAAAATTATAGCTTAAAAGTAATCATCAAAATTAAAATTTGACTTGTAAAAATATATTTGTAAGGGAAAATAAAACTTCCCTAAGCATAATTTTGGCTATTCCAATGACATGTAGTTATATAAATTTAAAATAACTTTGATTTGAAGGTTAAAGCAATTTTAGATTATATGTTGATGTACAAAAAGTAAATGTGAGAGGAAATGAGTATTTAGATCTAAAATATCCAAGGGTGAACATATCACAAACTCAAGATAGCTTGCAAGAGCTTGTCAAAAAAATACTGATTGTGAGGTAATTGTAATCTTGTAGGTAAATCACCAATTTGAGGCTATTGTGCTAGATCTAAGGAAAGATGTCACCAAGAAGAATGCTTAGTATGGCCAGTGTTTCAAAAAGAATGGAAAAAATTATAGGCATGATGAGAAAAATAAAGATTCAATTATATATTGTAGAAGAAGACAATAAAATAGGTCTAAACCCTAAACACGAGGATGGGAGTGATGATGATGATGCATTAGGAACTCAAAAAAAAAGTGAGATGAAGAAATACTAGAAGAAGAAGAATCAAATCAGGTAAAGATGTTATCATCCATTTTATAGAATTGGTAACATACTTAGAATTAAAATGTCTAATTATACTATTAATTTAAATGATAAAGAATTGATTGATTAGATAAATTATATCTAAAATATGAGGAAATTGAAGGACCAAAAAGGGTTAAACTTCCAGAAAATAAATTGGAATCACATACTACTATTTGGTAGAGGGAATTAATAAGATATCTAAATAGGAGAGGAAAAAAAGAACCACAAGATAGGATAGAGAGGTGAAAAAGGTGAAGAACAAATTCACACTTCTTAATTACAAACTAGAATTTGTTGAAGACATTGCAAAACTTGTTACAAAAGGAGAATACAATGAAGGCGTACAATAGAGAATTCTATAAGATGGTCATTACAACTGGACAATATAAAGATATCAAGGAAAAATTTACATGACATATATCAATGACCTCAGAACAAATATTCAGCAAGAATTAAGTTTTGTAAGGATGACAACATTTGACTCTATGTATACCAAATTGTGCTTTACGTTGAAGAAAATCTAAGTAAAAGGTTTGAATATAGATTGAAGAGTAGAGGAGGTAGATTCCAAAGAGGTAGGATAAATCACAATGGAAGGATATCATATGCATATAAAAACAAGGTTGGAAACCCATCCCATGATGATGGGAAATGTGATAGCCTTTAAGAGAGGAGAAAAAAATGATTTCTACAACAATAATAGAGTCATGGGGGCTTCACTTAGTGAGCCTAAATCATAGCACGTGCATTCGTGGTATACTAAAGAATCCAACTATTTTCAAAAAGTATTGCCCAAAACTCATTTTTGTCACCCCCCTCCAATACCCACCCAATATCCCACACACCCATTTTCCTATATAAACCACCACCCCCTACCCCAAAAAACCCCCTCCCCACTATTTAGGCAATATATTTCCCCCTTCTTTTTCCCATTTTAAACCCCCCAATATGAACACACATGATAGGGTATTTCCCCTTCAATGAAGACCCCTTGAATAGAGTAAGAAACAATACTACAACAATGACATGGATATAAAGACATGATAGGGATATCATAAGAAGTCATTCAAAGGAAATTCAATCTTGTGTATGGAAGAAGAATGACATCAAAAATTTAAATCTAACCAAGGGAGTACTAGCAAAAGAGGGGAAAATAATACAAGGGTAACATATGTGAATAGCACCTTTTAGATCATAATATCAATAGGAAAATATAAGAAGGGTGAATAATTGATCATTAATCTAGATCTTTGTTGTGAATTGATACAATTAAGGAACCAACACAAAGGAAAAGCTTTCCCTAAAAGGTATGTAAAACATGAGGTAAGTGCTATAAAGTTGTTATTGATAGTGCTAGAACATAAAATTTAGTTATTAAGAAGATGATAAGAAATTTTAATTTGACAAGGATAGAATATTCAAACCCATATAGGATCACATAGATTAAAGATGATCATTAGATACTAGTAAGTAATAAATTCTTGTAAAATTTCATATAGAATCATTGTGATGAAGTATTGTGTGATATTATGCCAATAGTTGCATGTCATATGTTGTTGTGAAGACCTTGAAAGCATGACATGAAAATAATTCATGATGAAAGAAAGAACACCTACATTATGATCTCAAATAGGAAGAATCTATTTGGTAGATGGAAGGACATTTTCGGAAGGATTGAAACATAAAAACATGTGTTTTACATTGATTATAAGGAAATATGCCAATAAAAGTGAAGATGGTACTACCCCAAAGCAAGGGGAGTCATCATATAAGGAAGTATCTAAACTGTTAAGATAAAATACCAAGATATCAAGGAATATCTCAAAAGAAATACCATGATTCCAAAGAATTAGTCACTAAATATAGACCCAATTCCTAAAGAAACACATATAAGATGACACTGATAAATAATGTGGAGCTGAAAAAATAAGCACAAGAGTTGCTGAGTAACTTAGGTTGATCTGGGAAAGTTTAAACTGATGTGTGCTAATAGGAGTATAAGCACCAAAGAAAGATGGAAAATGGAGGATGTGCACAAACTTAGGAGCCATCAATAACATTACCAACTGTAGACTCAAAACTACATACATATTACAATTTCACCTACAATTATGTAAATGCTTTAGTGTTCATTCTTATAGTATTTGTCTACACACTCATTTTATCCCTTGCAATATCCTTTTTCCTCTTAGGATGCTTAGGAAACCTTTTTAACAACTAGATTTTTCCATCAACTTTGTGTTAACTACTTGTATCGTCTTAAAATGGAAGCACTTCCATGTTAAGAGCATTTATCCCTTTGAGTGAGTGGTCTAGGGTCATGTTAAGCACCTTGATTGGGCCTTTTCATGTATCTGGGTGTTTCCCCCCTGTTCTGCTTCTCTCCCCTTTATTTCTAGCCTTTTTCTAACAGTTTTCTTTGAGAATATGGAGTTGCTGACTGTCAGGGTCAAAGAAGACCCGGTAGGGTCAAGGATGACCTAGACCCTAACCTAGGTCAGGGATGACCTCGACCCTGACCTAGGGCAGAGTCTACCTCATCCTTGACCCCGGGTCCAATTTTTAGATTCCGGGAGTCACGAGATATCAGGCTTCAGAAAGTTTCTTTTTCCCACTTCCAGGTCAGCCATTTCGGGTTTCGGAATGGTAAATCCTTAAATTTTATTTAATCTAGGTCCATTTGTAAGGGTATGGGCCCAATTGGAATTTAATTCCCCTATGTGGCCCCTCTAGAAGATTGTGCCCTAGATCACTATAAAAGGAGGCCTTCCTTCCTCATTTCAATCCATCAAGTTTTGTAAGAATAGCCTACAATTCATTATTCATGATCAAGCTCTCAAGTGAAATCAAGTAAGCAAGAAGGAGAAGGAAAGAAAGAAAGCATTCATTCATCTTCAAGCCAAGCATTCAAGTAATCATCCATTCAAGCATTGATCAAGGAGATCCATTGTTAGCTATTGAAGGATTCAATATCGTTGGAGCCCCCTTGAGGATTTCTCCATCCACATTCATCTAAGCTTCTTCCTATGCAAAGATCTATTCAAGATTGGTGTTGAAGATCTAATGCCATTGATTTGAGACAGCCTACATACTTCTGTTGGCAAAATGGTCAGCACTCCCCTTGGGATTCGTGACATGGCTTAACCACCTCCTATGTATTCTATAAGTCTAGTGGTTGTATCGGGCATTAACAGGTCGATCTTTTGGTGCAATGACAAATAATACTTGTAACAAGTGGTATCAAAGCTTGGTCACAGGTTTGAATCCCCTCGGGTCACACTAAGGGGGAGCTAGATTATTGGAAAAATGGTCAGTGTTCCCCTCAAGATTCATGACATATCTTAACCGCCTCCTGTGTCTTCTATAAGTCTACTAGCTGTATCGGGGATTAACAAGTCAATCTTTTGGTGCAACGGCAACTACTACTTGTAACAACTTCTACATTCATTTGGAGCATCCCTACTTGTGGATTCAAGGATTCGAATTCCCTACAAGGACTTCAACATAAGCAAGGTGAATAGTTCCATTTACTTTGTTTATGCATATTACAATTTCAATTCAATTTCAAGGTTAATTCCAAAGTGGGGTTTGACCAAGGAAAACCCCCCATCCAAACAACAAAAACCATTTTTCTTGTAGGTATAGGTACAAGACTATGAATTGGAGCTTGGATCTGGATACCCTTTTCGGTGAACTTTTGGGATCTATGAATAGATTTTCCATTGGTAGGATCTTGCCCTGGGGTAAGACCTTACCCCGCTATCTGGGTCAAGGATGACCTGCTTCCTGAAAGACAAAATTTTTCTGGGTTTTCTCCGTCTTGACATTTCTAGTCTGAAACAGGTTGTAGAATTGTCTGAAACTGTACAAGACATCAGAAATCAACATTTTCCAGATCTACCCTATGTTTGAGGTTAGTATTTGCCTTCTATTTACTTCAGATTTCAAGCATATACTTTTTATAGTAGATTATCGGATTCTCTTCTTTCTTCATATTCTCCATTGTTTGATTCTTTTGTGCATTGATCACTTCTTTTTGATTAATCCATTTGGATCTTTCCTTTTGGGAATTTGAATTGAGGATAGGTCCTATATTCCACTCCTATATCATACATCTTACGCCTATTCAAATCCAACCTCATTCATTAAGGTGAACAACTATTTCACCTTATTCATTTTGGTGAACCTGACATACTTACCCTCTTTTCTTTTGTGGAATTAGATGCCCTATTGTGTTTTATGGTGTTAGATTTCTCTTTATATTATCTTATTGGTATTAGATTTCTCTTTTATGTTAAATCTTGCATGCTAATTAGATTTCAAAAATATAAAAAAATTGCAAAATCTCTTTCAAAAATACAAAAATATTCATGCTTTATTAGTTTAGTTCATTTGCATTGCATTGGTTTATGAGCTTTACTACTACTAGTCCTACTTATAACATTCTGGTTAGAAGAAGTCATAGACTCATGGGTGCCTTTGATCCTGAATCTTCCTCTCCTTTCCTTAGGATCCCGGATGATAATTTGATTCTTCATGATTCCAATCCTATTATGGAGCTAAACTCTTCTCACTCATCTCATGATGAGGATGATGCTTTAAGAGTTCCTCCTGAACAAGTCCAAAAACTTTCAACTAAACTTGATAAAATGGGTAATTGGCTTATTCAAAACCACAATCAAGATTCTATTCAAGCTATAGAGACTCTCAAGAAAGTTCTTCATGATAGTGATCAAGGTGTTAATCTTCTTCATAGTATTACTCACCTCATGTATTCAAATGTTAAACCTTTAGCTCAAGAAGCTCAAGATTTAGGGTTGATTCCTCCTATCACTAGTGTAGAACCTTCTTCTGTTCCTTTACCTAGTGTTCCTACCTATACTCCTTTGGTGACTATGACGGTTCCCTCTATTCCTATGAGTGTTCCTCCTGTGTCCCTTCCTACATCACAACCTTCTTATCATAATGTTCCTTTTAATTATTCCAATCCGCTTCCAACTGTAGTTCCAAGTGTTCCTCCAATTGTGTCTTCTATTCCTATAGCTTCTTACACTTTACCTAGTGTTTCTAATGTTGCTACTCCTGCTATTTCCTCTTACGATTCAATAATCATCAGTTTGGCTCAGACTGTGTCTTCCTTACAACAACAACTTGCTTCCTTAACTCAAAACAAGTTTAGTATTCCTACTTGTGACATGGGAAGTCCTTTGTCCCGAGATATCATTCGTACTCCTATTCCTCAACAAGTTGATATGCCTCATCTTGAGAACTATAACAGAAAAGTAGACCATGCTCATCATGTTAAAACATTTCAAATCCTTTGTAGTGATTATGCTCATGACCATAGGATTTTATCCAAACTATTTGCTAGAACTTTCTGTGACAAGGCCTTACAATGGTATTATTCCTTGCCTCCTTATTCTATTGATTCATTTCCACAACTTTATAATGCTTTTATTCAACAATTTCAAAACAACATTGGCCAGCAAGTGTCTTTAACTGATTTGATGCATTGTAAACAAAGTGGTAAGGAAAAATTGACTGAATTTATTGGTAGATTTAAGCATTTGCATGCTCAGATTTCTTATCATGTTTCTAATATTGATATTCAACGTATGTTTATTTCAAATTTGCAAAAGGATATTAGAGATAAGATTCTGCTTACTGAATTTACCTCTTTTCAACAACTTTATGCAGCACTTCATCATTATCAATTACAAGTGAGTCAATTTGAGAGCACTGCTCCAATGGCTCCTATTCCAATTGATAAAAGTAATGCATCTCCTAATCCAAACAAATTTCAAAAATTCAACAATTATGTCAAGATAAAAAAAAAGCGAATGCAGTTGCTGATCAAGTTGTTGCAGATTGCATCTCACAATGCCACTTCTGCATCCACTGCTTTTTGATTAAATCATACATTTACTCCTCTTTCTGAATCTTTACATTCTATTATGAATAGGTTGTTAACTGCTAATATGATTACTTTACCACTATTCGATCACTTTTACCTGCTACGATTGCGTCTAAATATTTTGATCCTAAAGCTTTTTGTCAATATCATCGTCAAAATGGTCATGATACTAAGAAATGTTATTCTTTAAAACATAAGGTTCAAGACTTAATTGATTCTAATGCCTTATATTTTGATAATCTTGATGGTAGTGGGAACAAATCAGTTTCTCCTCCTAATCAAAACCTTCAAATCTATACGAATTATTTACCTACGCATGATACTAATACCATTGCTCAGCCATCTTCTATGGAGATTGTGTATGATTCAAAGATGGATGACCTTAGTCACATTTTTAATCAATTGGATCATGTTGTTCAACCTGTATCTCCACCTCAGCCTCAACCTCAAATTCAAACTACACCTCAAGTTCCATCTCAATCTCAACCTAAACCTAAGCCTAAATTGAAAGCTCAACCTAAACCTCGACAACAACCTAAGAATAAAAGACCTCGGGAACTTTTGATTACCTTTGATGATTTTGAGACTATTAAAGCTCTTGATGGTCCCCTTTATATTTATGCTAGGATTTCTTAGATACCTACTTGTGGTTGTCTTGATGATCCTACATCCTTAGTCAATGTTATTACTGAAGAAAATCTTTTTATGAAAAATTTGCAACGCGATTCTTATGATACGTCTGATGTGTGGATTCAAACTTGTAATGGTTTTCTTTATCCATCATTTGGTTCTATTAACTTTCCGGTTAAACTTTGTGGTAAAATTGTGAACACTACCTTTGTTGTTGTTCCTACTTCTGATCAGTTTCAAGTTAAGCTTGGTTTTCCATGGTTAAATATCATGCACATTGTTGCTTCACCTATCCATAAATGTCTTAAATTTGTTCATGATGATGAAGTGAAGATGGTTAATCATAGTTTATATCAACCTTCTAGGCCCAGGGATTGTGCTACTCTTGATTTCTTTTGGCCTTCATTACCCAATTCATGTCCTTCTCAACCTGATAATCTTTTCCGTTCATATCAAGCCTATAAGCATCATAAGCTTCTCGAATTAAGTGTACCTCCTATGGATCTTAATCATGGTCTTTTGCCTACACTTTCTATACCTTCTTTATCCATGGCTTCTACATCTGTTAATCAAAGTCCTGTTGTTGGTCATCCAACTATTGATAATCCTATTGATCTTACTAAAGATCCCGTGAAGGATCATGTGATTGTTCCTCCTAATTCTCAACATATTTCAAGTAAAGAAAAGCATAATCGATCTGCTAATGAACGTCGTAAGAAACATCGTGCTCAAGCTAAAGTTCATAAATATGCTCTTCAAAAATCTTTACCTTCTTTGGATAAACCTATGCATGATGTGTTAGAATAAGTTGTTGCTAATAATGATGTTAAGATGCATGAATATGATGATTCCATTCGTATCTTAGATCCTATTTTGATTAATCTGGATGAAGAAGATACTCTTGATGATACTGATGATGTTACTGATGAATATGAGACTATTGACATTGACATTGATTTACCTAATATGCTTTCATTACAATTAACACTTACACCTAGTGTCAAACATTGTGATTCTCAAGAAGATCCTTGTTTGGGATTGGCTATCATTCCTATTGTGTTGGATGTAGTCCCTCTTGCAAGTTACCCACCTTCCCTAAATGATATAGAATGAGATGGGGAGAGTACGCGACACGCTTGATTGGCTTGTCCTTTATGGTATCTTTGTTATGTGTTTTCCTATTGTACTGTGCTTCTCCTGTGATGTGTTTGCTAAATGTTGTTAGATTCTTTTATACGACCCTTGTTACTGTGTTGGTGCAAGGTGATAAAGGAATCGAACCTATTGTACAATTCCTCTATATGAATCTCTATTCTTCTATATATTGTTTCATGTTATGTTGTACCTATGCTATTGTTCTTAAATGTTTCCTTGTGTAATTTGCTTAGATCTATGATGTGGTAGCACTAATTCTTTTTGGTCTCCATGTCATGGTCCGAAAATATTCTTCTTTGTATATCTTATGTGAGCTTTCCTCCTTTGTGATCGTAGTTCTACTTTCTTTGGGGAATGATGTCAATTCATTTTCAATAATATCATATACATATTATCTTATGATCATACTAACCCCACGACAGGTAGATCCCTTTTGTGTTCTTTGTATGTTTATGTGATATTTCCCTTGAGTTGTCTTCATTTGGGGGCATCGCGTAGTGGAAACGTAATTAGTGGAGTTGTTTATGTTTCTGTTAAAGCCATTGCTCCTGTTAAAGTGTTAGCAATGACTTTACCATGGGGGCATACGCTCTACTCACTTATTGCACACACACACTTTTCAATACACATATATTCTTTTTCAAGACACCTTTTTTTTCCCTTTTTGGATTAGCGACTAATCCTTAAAGCATGGATTTATATTTTAGGATATCTTGATCCCTCCAGTTTCAAATTCTTGATCCCTTAAGGTCGAAGGTGTCATTAAGACTGGATCTCTTTTGTTTTTGGTTTTACTCTTATGGAATAGAATATTCCAAAGGGTGAATCCTTGATGGGTTGACTAGTGAATAGCCACATTCACTAGGCAGTTCAATTCCATCTTTCTAGTTGTCCTGTTTCCTTGTGTGGTTCACAATGGGACATAAGTTATCATTGGGTGAGATAATCTCTCTCTCTCTCTCTCTCTCTCTAGAGATGTCTCTCTTATTGTGATCTTGGAGTTGATGAATACTTGAGTCCCCGGGGGCTTGAGGTTTTCTTTTTCCCTTTGATTATGATAAGATTATCCTTTTATTATGATCTCCTTTAACAAGAGTTTGCATAGAGTCCATACTCTTGCTAAAGTGGGGGCTTAATGTATCATCTTAAAATGGAAGCACTTCCATGTTAAGAGTGTTTAGCCCTCTGAGTGAGTGGTTTGGGGTCATGTTAAGCACCTTGATTGGGTTTTTGTATGTATCTAGTTGTTTCCCCCCTTTTCTACTTCTCCCCCCTTTGTTTCTAGCCTTTTTCTAAATGTTTTCTTTGAGAATCTGGAGTTTCTAACTATCAGGGTCAAAGATGACTTGGTAGGGTCAAGGATGACCTAGACCCTGACCTAGGTTAGGGACAACTTCAACATAGACCTAGGGCGGAGTCTACCTCATCCTTGACCCCAGGTCCAATTTTCAAATTCCAAGAGTTATGGGATATTGGGCTTCGAAAAGTTTCTTTTTCCCGCTTCCGAGTCGGCCATTTCGAGTTTCGGAATGGTAAATCCTTAAATTGCATTTAATATAAGTCCATTTGTAAGGGTATGGGCCCAATTGGAATTTAATTCCCCTATGTGGCCCCTCTAGAAGATTGTGCCCTAGATCACTATAAAAGGAGGCCTTCCTCCCTCATTTCAATCCATCAAGTTTTGTGAGAACAACCTTCAATTCATTATTCATGATCAAGCTCTCAAGTGCAATCAAGTAAGCAAAAAGGAGAAGGAAAGAAAGAAAACATTCATTCATCTTCAAGCCAAGCATTCAAGTAATCATCCATTCAAGAATTCATCAAGGAGATCCATTGTTAGCTATTGAAGGATTCAATCTCTTTGGAGCCCCCTTGAGGATTTCTCCATCCACATTCATCCAAGCTTCTTCCTATGCAAAGATCCATTCAAGATAGCTTTTGAAGATCTAATGCCATTTATTTGAGACATTAACAGGTCAATCTTTTGGTGCAACATCAACTACTACTTGTAACAGCTTCTACATTCATTTGGAGCATCCCTACTTGTGGATTCAAGGATTCAAATCCCCTACAAGGACTTCAACATAAGCAAGGTGAATAGTTCCATTTACTTTGTTTATGCATATTACAATTTCAATTCAATTTCAAGGTTAATTCTAAATTGGAGTTTGACCAAGGAAAACCTCCCATCCAAACAACAAAAACCATTTTTCTTGCAGGTACAGGTACATGATTGCAAATTGGAGCTTGAATCTAGATACCCTTTTCGGTGAACTTCTGAGATCTACGAATAGATTTTTCATTGAAGCTATTTCAGGTCAGGGATGACCTTCAGTGAGGGGTAGGATCTTGCCCTAGGGTAAGACATTGCCCCGCTATCTGGGTCAAGGATGCCCTGCTTCCTGAAAGACAAAAGTTTTTTCGGTTTTCTTTGTCTCGGCATTTCCAATCCGAAACAGGTTGCAAAATTGCCCGAAACTATACAAAAACATCAAAAATCAACATTTTCCAGATCTACCCTATTTTTTAGGTTAGTATTTGCCTTCTATTTACTTCAAATTTCAAGCATATACTTTTTATAGTAGATTATAGGATTCTCTTCTTTCTTCATATTCTCCATTGTTTGATTCTTTTGCGCATTGATCACTTCTTTGTGATTAATCCATTTGGATCTTTCCTTTTGGGAATTTGGATTGAGGATAGGTCCTATATTCCACCCCTATATCATACATCTTACCCCTATTCAAATCCAACCTCATTCATTAAGGTGAACAACTATTTCACCTTATTCACTACTTTTTTTTTATCTTGTCTTCAATTATTTTTTAGTGTGATTTATTTGGACACTAGCATGCCAAGGAAATTTCTACACAACATGCTACGACTCTATGATATGTTAATTATGTTAAAAGGTTGATTCTGAATATCTCACCACTTGTCACCTACCCATATTAGTGGAATCCACTCAAGATTATTTGAAATGATTCGATAACCTCTTATTGCCATCCTCTTCTCACTTTCAAAACTATTATTTCACACCACACATTCTCTCTTGAATCCTTTCATGAACTCTCTTGGTTCTCTTGGGCTGCAATATCAAACCCTCTCATCATGGTTAATTTTTTGGTTGGTTGGAATTAGGACCCCTTACCCTTCTAGGGATTTTTGGATATTTTATATGTTAATTTGCTTGTCTTACTAGACTCTTGCTTGTTGTCTTATGGCTTAGGCTATATAAGTAGTTTTTTTGTTTTTTTTATTAGTAATGGTAGTGATCTATACTGGGGTGGTAACTTTGATGTTTATAGGTAGTCTAACTACGGTCTATGTTTATCTTCTATAATAACTTTTTCCTAAGCTATTTTTAATGTTTCTTTGGGATGTTAGTGTGTTGTGTTTGTGTGCCCTTGGGAAGTGGTTCTGTAAGGGTCAACACCCTAGTTTTGTTTATGTTGATTAATATCAAAATAATATTTTTATATTCATATTTGATGAAATGAAAAGGATTTGATGAGGAAATTGTCAACTTTCCACCAATATAAGATATGCCTTATTTTGGATTTAGTAAATAATTATAATTATTTTTCCATATGTTTATGTATAAAGTCTTAATTGATAGGTTGATTGAAAAGCATTTATAACTTTCAATGGTTTAACTTTTTCCAAATTTGAAAGATGTGACACATTCAATGATTCCCATACCATAGGAAAAACATGTTTTCCATAAATTTTTGATCAAGTTATTTGAACAGGCAAACAATTTTTAATATTTTTTATAAGTTATAATAAAAAATTTATAACTAATTATTTACTTTAAAAAAATTATTTAAAAATAAATAAATTCATACAATCGAATCTATAAACTATTATAGCATTCATATGGATTATGGAATTCTAATAGCTTTGTAAAAATTATTAAAAAATATTCAGCACATCTAGTCATGTGCCCTCTACTTATATTGATATTTTTTTAAAGAAATCACTTGTACTTAGGTGGAACAGGCATATACCCATTTTTTGTTTGTGTTCTAAATATTTAGTACTAATGTATTGAAATTTCAAATTTTCATCAAATAGATATACTTTTTTTTACAAAAACAACTAGTACCTTAGAAACTATATTCAATTTGCTACAAAAACCGTTCTTATATATTTTTCAAATAATGTTAGTAACCTATTCAAAAAAATTATGAAGTTGTCTAACTCTATTTTTTTGAATTTTCATTACCATTTAAGGACCTAGTTTGGACTCCAATGATCCTGTTGGTGCCTTTTCCCAACTCTGATTTTCTCCCCAAAATTTTGAAGAAATTTGTCATCTTTTGATCATAATAAACCCTCTGTAAAAAATTTTCCAACGATATTAGGGTTTATTATGTCTTTGTATCAAAAGAGAAAGAAGTTAGGGTTTAAAGTCTTGGAACTAGCCGTTGTATTTTTAAAAAAAACCCTAGTTTTCTTTTTTAAGTGACTTTCTATTTCTTTGTTACTTTTTCGAAGTCACTTAAACTTTCTAAAAGCATGTGCGCTTTAATGTTTACCTTGGTCGCTAGGTCACGTGATACTCTTAGCATACTTCTCTCTATCTCCTGATCATGAGAAATCCTCCAGTCTCCAAGTCGCCAGATAAAAGAAGCATATTCTCTATCTTCCTGAGACCTAGCGGTGAATGTTAGTCACGCAATCTCCAGATGCTTTATAATCTTCTCGCGACTTAATTTATTAAGTGGACAGACTATAGTCGCCAGATCTCTGAATCAGAAGTTGCCTAAGTTGGGTGATCTCAAGATAAAGGACTAAGAACATAAAACATCTAGCGATTACGAGTTCCACTATAGTCACTGATTCTCCAGAAGAAAAATCAAATGGCATTTCCTTTAGTCTCCAGATCTCAGAAGAAAAGTCAACAAGCTATAAAGATTAAAAAGATCTAGCGACTACCGTCTAATCTTTTTAATGAACTTCTCATCTAACGGTTATCCTTTAGTCACTAGAAAACCCGTGATGTCACTATTTCTTTCTAAGACCTAGCGACAACCGTTAGATGAAGATTAGGTGGCTCATATTTAATCTCGGAGAAGGGAATGAGTTATTCAGCAATTAGGAGACTTCCTTTAGTCGCCAGTTCGCTAGATGTCTACTTCAATCGGGTGATCACTGAATAAAACTTAAAAGGAAATAATCTTCTCGCGACTTGGAGAAAACTATAGTCGCATAATCTCAGACAGCTAAAAATTGAAAGATGAACTAAGCTTAGTCACCAGATCTTAGATAGAAGAAATTTTATCTGGCGACTTAGAAAACTATAGTCGCGTGATCGCTAAGAGAAGTAAATTACTAGAAGGAGAGACTATAGTCACTAAATCTCAAAATATTTAGAAAGGCGCCAGATTTATTACAAGACTTCAAATTTTCTTCAGTCGCTAGGTGGCCAGAAGATGAAATTTAAAAATATGTCACCTCTCGATGATGACTAAGACATTAAGTTGCGGAGCACGCAATCTTAATTACAAAAGTGACATTGTTGCAGGGAACCAAGTTGTAATCAATTCTTCATCGTTAAAACTCAAAGGTTGGTCATTATCTCATTTCTACCAAGCATTTGAGCAATCAGAGAGCAGAGCATTTCTAGAGCGAAGAACATTTGAGCAACCAGAGCTTTTGGCGATCATAAAGCTTACAGAAGACCATAATTTGCAGAGCGAGAAGGAATTTTCAACAGCAATCATCATGAGTCAGACTACAGTTGGCACCCCATCAGCCAGTAGGGCAACCACACAACAAAAGGTTATTTTTTTTGACGAATTCATCGAATTGCTGCCTGGTTCTACCCAAAATAAGAAAGTTAGTGATGATGTCTTCTCTGATGTCTATTCACAATGTGGGGATACTAAGACTCACGACGTACTGGCCATGAATTTGTTCTACTACTTCCAGAAGAATCAAGATAGGCCTATCCCTATGTCAAACCCGTGGACTTCAGGGTTTGCAAAGATGATTGTCCCTGATGTATTTTTTGACGTTGATCTTCTTGTCTCCTTGGCTGAACGATATGACCCCCTCTCTAAGACAATTAGAAAGACAGATGGTTCTTCTTTGATAACCCTAGACAGAGGAGCGTTCATGAGGACTTTCAGGATAGATGTCCCTATGGCCACAAAGATTAACCTGCAATCTCTGGCAAACAGATATGTGAGGGAGTCTGGGGGTGTTGCAACTGCTATTCAGTCCCATGTCCCTGAGGGAAACAAAAACTATATTGCACCCATGGCAGGAGGCCTCCCCTATGCATTTAAAGATCTAAAATTCTATATGAAATACATTGCATATGGGTTATGTAGAGTTTTGGGTATTCATGCTCCTAAAGAGAGGATTTCCCCTGAAATTTTGATGTTAGTAATGGATTCCCAATCATGCCACACTAGTCATGGGTATGATTACATTGGATACTGTATCCAGAAGATGCATGGGGGTTTAGAAATGATAAGAAAGAAGCAATACCCTCCCAAATTTTTGCACTACTCCATGTTGATGCATCTTATCTTCTACCATAATGTAAATATGTTTAGTCTGCAATATTTAAAACCTAAGTTTCAATGGAATGGCCAACCTAACCTTGTACAGTCCTGGTTAGATGTCTGGAGTCCAACGGCCCTTAAGCATAATTTTTGTATTTTTGAGAATATAATAGTAGATGCTATTCTTATCCACTTGGGTGTGAATTCTTCAAGAATTCCTATCAGAACCTTGCAACTTCTTAGACCAATGGAATATGTAGATAGGTGGAAAGATAATCATGATCACAATTGGGGTGATTTCTATTTGAGAGAAGGGTATACATTAATAAGGGTCTATGAATGCCCACAACCACCCCACATTTTGCCTAATAATGTTCCCCCCAGGATTGCAGCCCTTGAGTTCATTTGGCAACTCATGCTTGTAGATAAAGAGCATCTAGTCCCATACAGAAAGGGTACATTCACCCCTAGGCATTTCAAATTAGCCAATTTAACAATTGGAAAAGGGGCTTTTGAAAAGGTTAACACATATTTGTTACAGTTTATGATGCCTTCTGCACATCCTAGATTTGTTGATCCCGAGGGATTTTTGGTTGTTGCTAGGAGATATTACACTCCTACCATCCCTCTTAATAAAACTCATGATGTGTCCTATGAAGAGGACGTAGTTAGAAATATTCTTGATGAGGATGAGGCTAAGACAAGGTCTTGGCAGCTGGATCAATTATTCCAACTAGAGAAATCCATGAGAAGAAAAGATGTCAATTTTGGAGGATTTTACCCTACTCTGCCATATCTCCAAAGATTAGAGATGATGATGAAGAATTACAATGTTCTGATGGAGCAAGGGGAACGACTGATTGAGGATAAATTAGAAAATTTAAAAAAGAAGAAGAAGCACTCCTCATCAGAATATGAAGAAGATAGTGAAGCGGGGTATTCTATTCATAGTTACCCTGCCCAAGAACTTCCTCCTGATGCCCCTGAAGAAAGAGGGGATGAAAATGAGATAGTTGATTTGACTGAGGTTCCTGGCTCTCATAATGAGGTAGAACCACCTACTAAAAGGTAGAAATTAATGGTAGGAGAGTGATCACAGGCAAGGCCTGCTGAAAAAAGAGATATGGTTGCTGCTGTCATCCCTGGCCAAACAACTTATGACCATGAAATTATAAAAAAGGGTCAGGGAGGAAAAGAAGAAATAGAAGGAGATAGTTGAGGAAGTAGAATTTCCTCTTGCTATGTGCATAGATGACAGAATCCAGCAGCAAGAGGATTTTCTAAAAGATGATGAATTCATCAAGACTCGTGAATTCAAAGACTTCCTCCTCTGGCACAAACAGCGGCAAGTAGCCTCCACAGTGCAGATTGGAGAAGATGGCCAGATTCCCACTAAGGACTTAGAAGCAATAAAGGATTATGATCCAGAGAATGAAGAGATAACCCTTGAAGAGGCTAGGAGGTTAGTAAAAGATAGTAATATGTTATTATTACCTGGATGGGATTTGGCCTCTGCATTTATTATTGATCAAATAAGGAGATGGGAAGATATTACCCTGACTTCAGAAAAGCAAGTGGGAGATTTAATAAAAGGGTTCGGATATAGCCCAAAGAATAAGGCATTAGCCATGTGGAGCCTCTACCTCAAGGACAAAAAGCCATCAATTTTGAATATAAAAGAGCAGATGGATGGGGATAAGATGATTTGGTCTATCCAAAATACAGGGGACTTAGAAATTTCCCAAATTTGACTAATTTTGCCAAATTGAATGAAGACAAGACCAAGCAACTATCAGAAAGACATCAGAAATTGTATGATGATTACACTGCTTTGGTCAAAGACAGGGAGTTGCATATAATAAAGGAGAAAGAATTTGAAAAACTAGTTGATGAACTAAAAGTTAAAATAATAAATATGGAAGCTACACCTCCACCTCCTCCTAAAGAGGTTGTAATTGAGAAAGAAGTACAAGTAGTACGTGAAGAAGGTATTGCTTCTTTAGAAGAAAATGAAGAAAGTAAAAATAAAGCAATTGTACAGACATTGCTAGAAATTCTGCAGCATAGGATTTTGAAGTTAAAAGAAAACGTTGAGGCAATCTATGCTGCCTATCTCAAGTTGCCAGAGTTGCAACTAGAAGTAAATAATTGCATCTCAATTTTGAATTCTTTTTATGTAATTTGGTCAGTAAGGACTCCACTTTTTGAAAGGTTAGTAGCGGTACAACCTTTTAGGCCAGATATACTTGAGGAAGTATTGTAGGTAGGGGAAGAAATAAATAGAATAAAGACTCTTCTCCCATTATTCAAAGGAAAAGCCAAGTTAGTAGAAACAAAATTAGCATTTTTGGAAGAAGAGGCCAATAAATTCATTCCTAAGATAAAGGATGACAATGGTACTTTGAAAACTGCAGATCAATGGAGATCAAATTTTGATCTCAGATTGCCTAAAGGGGAAAATTTTGTCAAAATAGGTGGCGGGGTAGATATGAATAAATTTAATGACTTTTTGGATGATGCAGTAAAGGCAGAGGTAGAATTTTCTAAATTCTTGGCAGATGTCAGAATAATGATGGATGCTAGATGGGAGAGGCAAAAGGCACAATTGCAGATAGTACAAAATTTCCCATAGCCTTCAGAAGATAAAGTAGCTGTGTGGGATGAATCAACAAAACCTAAAATACCTAAGTCCACTATAGTAGACCTTGATCTTCTAGATGATTAAAAGGCATCCTGATGTTGACACATATTTTGAGGGCAGGGGTCATCAATTTTCTTGAAGATTGGTGAGGGTTAGCTAAAGTTGGCGGTCACCAACTTTCTTTATGGCTACTGCAGGGTTATTAATGCTTTCAAGCAAAGGTGTCAACAACAACAACGGAGGATGCTGCAAGTCAAGGATTCTTTGCCTTTCCACCGCCTAATTGTACTGCATTTTGTTTTTTATGCTTTAGGGCTAGGGTTTTGACCATCTGAAGCTTGTTGCATTCCCATCTTTTTAGGGTAATTCCTAGATGGTCAGACCATATATATATAGTTTTAAGAGTTTCTTTCAAAAGAGAGGTGAAAATAATAGAACAAAAAAAACTTGTTGCTCTGAGACAGACTTTTACAATTTTTGTCTGGTTTCTTTGAGTAAAGAGGTTTGAATATATTACTGTAAATTTGATTTCAATATGAATACAGTGCAATTTCTGCCTTATATTGTTCTTGTCTTTCTATCTTGTATGCTTACTCTTGTATGTTTTATGTGTTAGGCATTTAAAATATATCTGGTGTGGCACAGATTTATGAGTTTCTTTCAAGGAAAGAATTAAAATTTCTCATAATTTGTTCCTAGGAGTAATTATATTTGTGGAAATTTGATGATAATGATATCAAGTTAAAAGAATGGTTTGTAAGGCAATCTATTTGAAATTGTATGATATGCAAGGCATGTTAATGTATTATTCTTGAACTTCTTTTGCAGGTATATGTTTAGATTCCTTTTGCCCAATAGATAAGGCACTGGTCTAGATTGTCTGTTTCAACTTTACATTCTATCTTTCGACTCAAAAGTTAAAATAAATTTGAAAATATTCTATGATTTATTATTTTGATGTTTAAAAGTTTCTTGAATATGATTGATTAAGGTTGTTTCTAGGATTCAATCTTTTATTCTACTGATTCTAAAAAGAGAGAATCATAAAGGTTATCCCTCCTTAAAAGGAAGAAGGATGAAAGTCCTTATACCATTGATTTCTATTGTAGTTTCAAGTCATAGTTTCTCAAAATAGTTTAGTAGGGCTATATCAAGATAGCAAAATCAGTGTCCACCTTTCAAAACTATATTTACAGTCATTTATCAAGGTAATACCTACCTGGGTGTGTGTGGAACTCAAAAATGAAGAAGGATCTTATCCAATCCTTAGCAATTAGGCTTTTCTTGTAAACTTGGACCCCCTTTTATCTAAAATCTATCCTAAGACAAGAAAAATCCCTAACAGATCCTACATACAACTTCTACCAAGATAAATGAGGTAAGAAGTAGAATTAAAATTGCTTTAAAGTGTAGATACAGTTGATCACTTCAAAATAGGTTGTGAAAGGGATGAGAGAACATATCAATTCTCTTCTACGACATGTATTTTCCTCTTATTTCTAGGATGATGATGATGATGATGATGATGATATAGGAGAAGAATAGTATAAGGTAAAGTTTATAGGAAAACAATATTAGACATCTTTGTAGGACCACGAATAATCATGAATATTAAAGTCAATGTAATCCTTAGACCTTTAGCTTGGTTAGAATATTAGGTGAAGAATGTGGTAAAAAAGTTGCAAAGTATCTCCTACGAGGAGATTATAGAGATGGATGATACATTTGAAGCTTTGAAGAAGAAGGGATAAACTTTAGGAAAGGAATGAGCATCTATATAGATTTGTCGTAGAGAATCTTTAATTTTTTATTTTGTCTACAAACTTTAAAATTTTGTGATGACTTTATGTCTAAATGTTATCAAATGGATTCTTCGTTGCAAGAAAATGTCCCCAAAGAATTCATCAAGGCTTCACAACCAAACTATCACATTTTTTTGTTATAGTTCATTCTCCATTATTTTTATTGGCTTATAAAATAGTGTTTTGGTCACACTCGTGCAATTGGTTGTAAGAACTCTATATAGTGACCCTATGTAACAATCATCCCTTTGGCTTAATATATCATAGCTACTTTTGAGTAAATCATACTCTTGTGAAACAAAATTTTCCATCTGCATTCTATTTAATCTCTCTATCCTGTGATTTGCTTGGTAAAAGCCAAATCGAGTGTGTAATTATAAATTGGGTATTTAATTTGATTCTTGCTTCTTAAATTATGGATCTGTGAGAAAATTTGTTTTGAATTAATTTCAGTTCAGACTTATATAAGATTTGGGGATCTTTATAGAAGATGGGGTATTTTCAAAAGAGTGTAGATGAAACCTCAACCCTACACTACAGTAAGGCATCCAAAGCCTCATTTCCATAGTGCCCTGAAACTACCCTAGTTTCCATGGATGCAAAATGTGGAAGCATAGATAAATTATGTCATATGTTTGATAAAATGCCTCAAAGAGATGTTATCTTGTGGAATACAATGCTTATAGGATATATGCAAAATAGATTTGTTAAAAGGTTTAGAAACTTTTAAGAAAATGAAATTGACAATTTTGACAACCTTTTACAGCATGCATCCCGCTTGTGCCAAACTAGGAGCTTTGAAATAGGGTAGTAACATTCAACAAATCATAGGAGAAAGGTGTTATTAAACATGTATCCAAAATGTAGAAGCATATACAAGGCACGTGAAACATTTGACATAATTTGTTAAGTTTTAGGATCACTACAAATGTAATAGCACTGCATGTAATGTATGTGTTTTTCCAAATGCAACAATCTCTCTTATTTATATTAGGAATGAGGCTATGAGAGACATGTCCCTTCATGGGACATGTCTATTCATTTTATAATGTATCATTAATCAATCATATATTAGAATAATATATATTAATAATAATATAACATATAACATATATATATATATATAGATATATCATATATATATATATATATATAATATATATATATATATATATATATATATATATATATAGACACACGCACACACACACACAAATATAATATATTATTATTAATCAACATTTAAGTATTATATGTAATCCAAGTGATCATATGACTGAAGCTACAAACATTAACACTCCCTCTTAGCTAGGGAGGATGATCAAAACATAATGTGTTGTGGTCTCCCTTTTCAACACATAAGACCCTAACTATAGCCATACAAAACATCAGCACTCCCTCTTAGCTAGAGAAAATAGAATCCGTCAAGATAATAAATCATTAATTTTAAAGAGAGGAGATATCACCCCACTGTGATATAAGGAGATATGGTATATGCAAGAATATCAAGTCACATGATGTTCACCATAGCTCATAAATATCCATGGTATGTCTAATGATAATACGTCTCATGATGTCTATCATATGGATACAAAGTTTACGTAGAGACATGTCACTATGTGATATGTTTTCATAGGGTCCAATCAATATATGATACTAAGTTCAGAAGGATCCTAATATGATTCATATGGATACTAAGAAATCATATATTGCATAATTCATGATATGAAGTACCACCTAACATGTGACACCAAGTTCTACAATGTCACCTAACATGTGATATGAGAAATCACTTGACATGTGATACCTAGTTTTGCATATCACCTAACATGTGACACCCAATTTTACATATCACCAACATGTGATATGAGGAATCACTTTTGATCGTGATACCTAGTTTTTATACCACCTTGATATGAGGAATCACCTTTGATCATGATACCTAGTTTTTCATACCACCTTGATATGAGGAATCACTTTTGATCGTGATACCTAGTTTTTCATATCACGTCGATATGAGGAATCACCAGGCATTGTGGCACCTAGTTTTCATATCACATCGATATGAGAAATCACCATGCATTGTGACACCTAGTTTTCATATCACATTGATATGAGGAATCACCATGCATTGTGATACCTAATTTTTGTATCACCACAATTGTGATACAAGGATATAGTAAGTAAAACATTACATTTTATTTACATATAACCCTATTATGGTATGTGCACAGACAGATAATTGTCTACCATAATGAATCCCCATTATAATATCGTCATCTTGTAATCAAATACAAGTGTTCATTGTCAAAAAGTCGTCACCTTTCTCCAATGTTCATAGGAGGGACCATAAGTCCAGGAGTCACACACATGAAATCCACCTTGACTCATGTCAAAGGGTGGATCCATGCTCATCCCAAAGGGTGGAAACAAGGGCTTTCACCTTACACTTCTCTCTCAAGAAGAAGAATGAAATAAAATACAAGATAATAGATGAAACTCCTTTTCATCTAAGGCTTCATTCTCCAACATGCCAAGTTTATCTCAAAGGTACACAACCTTACCTCTAGCAAGAAACTTGGTGAGAATATCAGCCATATGTTTTGTAGGGATAATGTACCTTGAATAGCATAGTTATGCATTATATATCTTATATAGTTTGCATCACTCTAGGTGAATCTATGTAGGAGATAGCATAAAAGCATAGACTTCTCATGATCATAGACTTCTGGATGCTTCCTTTAAGGTCTTGTAACAACCTCCTCACCTCCTCGTCCAAGGTTGTTTTAGATGAACTATTATACTCCCTCTGAATCTAATATCAACCTTCTGACTTCACTCTAGCAGGTCGAGTCTTTGTTCTTTAGTCTGTATACCCATCTGGGCTTTGATACCATGTTAAGTTTTAGGATCACTGCAAATGTAATAGCACTGTATCAAGCTCTTTTCTAGAATGCCCTTTGATCCAACAACTTATTCATTTATCATGACCTCTAGATATTTGTATTAAGGTCTTTTGGGAGATCCTCTAGTAGCTCCCTCTATTATAGAATCATACATGGCCCCAATCATGAAACTATCTATTTAAAAAGGCTCTCATCATCTGGTACATGATCATTTGTTCAATGCAAGAGTGATTTCCTGTATACAAATGTACTTTTCTGATTCCATAGTAACATGAGTGAATGTAATAAATTGTGGATTTATCCCAGACATTGCAACCTCCAACCATTCATGATAATTTGGCTCCCATCTGAAGCTTTGAGTACTAACATCAACCTCCTGACCTCTTTTTCCAAGGTTGTCTATAATGGATTGTTAGACTCCCTCTCAATCAAGTTTGTCACAAGTTGACTGAATCATCTACTCCCTTTGAAACTCATCAACTTCTTAGCCTCTCTGAAGATGTCAGACTCCCTCTGAATCTGATATCAATCTTCTTTCCCTGCAAGAACATCCTCAGAAAAGATCAAGGCAAATAGTACGTATAAAAGAATAAGAGAGGTATTGGCATAACAATCAAGGATATTTCTACATAATGATATAAGATCATTCCAATGTAATATAGATAAAGATCTAATATACCTTGAATATATATACATATTCAATCTTCTAAGTACATATTACTTTAAATATATATATATATATATATATATATATATATATATATATATATATACTTTCGATTATACTATCTCATATAATATAATTACGAAATAATTAATAATGATGACACATATTAATATAGATATGTAATTTTGTTTTCTTTTTTCAAATGCGCTTTCAATTATAATATCCATATAATATTAAGCATATAAATGAATATTTATGAAATGTTCATTACCAATAAAGCATAGTTTATACTTACCTTTACCCTCGGTTATATGGGTCAATGCGTGATGA